>CM032896.1:2762500-2912500 GCA_019176425.1 Megalops atlanticus
GGCTGTGGAACACTGACTTTAATTAACAAGAACAAACAACGGGAAGAATCGGATACCGTTAATCATTCCGGGAGACTATTGACGGCAATGCGCTCTCTCTGTGTGCGCATACACGGATGCATCACTGCGCAGGTTTGCGCAGGGCCCGGGGCAGTGGCACTGTTGCCGCAGACCTGCAGCTGCGCAGTCGGACAGCCGTTACCTTCTTTATCCAGGTGAGCAGACAGCTGTGGTGGGCCACCAGACTCTTGCAGTCGCAGAAGTGCCACAGAGCTTCCTGCCTGCGGAGCTCCCCATCTCTGCAGATGAAGCATTCGGACGATTCTGCAGTAGCAAGAGAAGCAAACAGAGCTGTGCTGTGATTTTTTTTTTTTTCAGAGATTAGATGCATTGCTTTTGGTTTACAGAGAGAGAATGCTAAGCTGTTGCGTCACGTCCGATTCAGGGCCAGTTCGACAAGGTTATTTATTGAAGGCAACAGTGATAGCTTTCCTTTACGGTGTTCAACACAGTGAGACCACATCAACATCTGATTTGCCATTAGAATGGGTAGAGCAAGTTTTGGGGTATCCCTCGTGCTGAATGAGTGTGTGGGTGAAGAGTTGTGGTCAACCACCTAAAAGGCAAGCAGATCCCCTGCATTTCCTTCATGATCTCCAAGCTCCAGGGCATTGACATGTCAGCGCTCCCAAAATCCACATGCAAGTGACATCTTGCTGCTCCTCTTTCACCATTAAACAGATGAGGCAGACATGACATTTTCAATCAACACGCATTTTACTCCTTAAATGACCATTTATCTGCATAACCTTGTACAACCTTTTCTGCTTTGTCTATTCAGAGGTGTGCATAAAAGCAAAATGAAAAAGAAAACAAAACAAAAGAAAATGTAGGAGCAACCGAGGTCATCACCAGCTCTTCTCTTGGTTTCATTACTGCGCCCATAATTACGTCCATCAGCTTGTGCATTATACTATAAAAACAAATTACGCTTTCAAACTCTTTATCAGCAGTTTGGCGTGTGATTTGTGTTTTCAACCGATACTATTCTGTGATCAAAGTTCTGATTTATACTCCTGTTTGGTCTCAAATGTGATCCAAAGACACCCCGAGACATGGCTGAACACCATCTCTCAGATCTTTCCTTTTTATTCCAGCATCTTGGCAGCTGAGAGTCAGTTACTGGTCATTAAACCTGGAAGTCAATTAAAAAAACTAAACAGTCAGCACATTTAGCTAGATCAGGTGGAGATCTGAGGCTTTTGAAGCAGCTTGCACCTCAATATCCCACCTAGAGGATTGGCAAGAAAGAAAAAAAACATACCAGTGATGACAGCAATCAGCTTACATACCTTCGTTTAAAGTGATCATGAAATGATTGTGGAATAATATCTGGGCCTCCACAACATCTATCGGATGTTAGAAATGAACAGTTCAGTGTGTTGGTTGTCAAACACCAGGTGCTGGCCTCTGGCTAGTGTGAAACTGTGGGGTTTTTTTTCTGCAGCCTCCAACTTTGAATCAATTGCAGTCATTACAGCCTGTCCCTCATTTATAAATCACTGAGCATGATACTTTGAACCAGAGTATTTGACAGTAGCTTGCAGCCCTTCCTCTACTCATTATAAAGAAAATTACTGGAAAATAGCAGCAGGGTAACCTGTCATAAGCTCAAACGAAATAATGAAAACTGCTGTTTCAGATATTCTTGTCTCTTTGTGATGCTGGAGAATGAGTTGAATTGCTTTAGGTGGATCCTCCAGAAAAGGTTTTTTTTTTAACTGAAGGGGAAGGGCTTATGTATTACTGTAAGTCTTCAGTGCAGTTGCAAGGGCTTATTGGAACTGAATGGATGGATTCCACTGTCCTTTGTGACTCATTCTGCAGCCCTTCCTCTCTATCCAGTCTGGCCAGCCGGACACCAGCTTCATCTAATGGCAATTCCAGAGTTTGTCAGGGCCATTTTGCTCACTCCTCCACACCCACTCAGCTCTCTGCACAGTGTCTCAATGTGCCCAGTTAGAGATGAACGGTTCAGTATATTGGTTGTCAAACTCCAGGTGCTGGCCTCTGGCTAGTGGGAAATCTCCCCAAACGCACCCAGATCTCCCCGTTTCAGTCCTCCAGTTTTGCACACAAGGTTCTCACAACATTCTGTCAACTGTTACTGTGGAAGTTCAAGTGCAGTACAGCTGTAGCACCTCTTTACAAAACACTAAGTTCAAGTTCTTGGAACTTCACAGATTTTATGCTTCAAAGTCACCCACGTGAAACACAGTTGGAAAAAATCTGAACATAGACAACCAGAGATTTACTCATGTCATAGTTCCACTAGGAGTGAAGTGAAATTAGCAGCCTTCCACCTTCCAACCACGTGTACTACTCAATGGAAGCAAGTTACATCAGAAATTGGACAAAGCTTAAAATAAGCCATAAGGAAGCCAGCAACATAATTATTAATGGGCAAAACTGTATTTTTGCTGTCTTCCTGAGCAACAAGCTTATATTTATACCCATGCTATAGCTGTAACATCCAATAATTCCTAATTCCATCCATCAAATGAGTTGTTTACCCACTGGAAAACTAGCTACTGATAGGACTATGTCACCATAGCTCCTCCCCCTATTCAACACCAGTCACCACTGATAATTTCAGCTGAGTAACTGAATACGATTGTGAAGGGCTGGATATTATATTTATTATATGTAGGGGGTAGCCGGGGTATGCACAGAAATGTCAACTTCCAGTGCTGTATTTCCCTCAGGAAACAATTAGGACATCTTAACTCCTGTGTGGTCAGAAATAATTGAAATGGTTGATGGGAAATATGCAAATGATATGACATGTCACCATGTGTTGGGGGCAAATCACGCTGCATGTTCCAAACCTCCTAATTAACAGCCTTGACACTTGACACACCTAATGAAAAAGTGTGTCAGTATTCACAGCTTAAAACAACCACACTGCTGAACAAATCACTAAGGATTCCGGTTGCTACCTTTAGAACATTCTGTTGGGTGAACTGTTCAGTGGAGAGGCAGATTTGGTTCTGGTGAGTGATGCATTTATATATGAATGCACACTTCAGTGCTATATCAAATGGATTACTCAAGAGAGAAAGATAATCCTTAATTTCAGTCCCTCTGGGTTGTATCGACAGAAATTTTGCAATAGACCAGCTAGCTAGTGCTGCATATTCATTATTAAAATTAAATATATTCATCATGGTAAAGAAATACACTTAATATTTCCCAAGTCATAACTTAGCTACCATGCTGCAATAAGTATGGCTGTTAATACAATATTGCATGTGATATGTAATCACCTCTTAAATAAAAACATCAGCATGCTAAAACGTGATTTTGTCATTAATTCTGTCCATATTTTCCCCTCAGATATTCCCAGTAGCTTCCTACAGCATCATCAGAACATCAGAGACATCAGATGATAGTCATCAGTTTTTTTTTTTTTTTTTTCTCCTTCATGTACAAAAATGCAGACCCTCTAACACTGGTGCTTCAGGAACGCTCCAATCTGCTGTCACTCATTTCCTTGTATGAACTTATTCGGACCTTGATTCTTTTTTTTTTTTTTTTTTTTTACCCCCATGGATGCACGGGTTGCCATCATTAAAGCTGGCCCCAGGCAACACTTGCCCCATATAAAATGTATGCTTTGCAAGAGCCAGGAAATTGCTTAACCACAATGTGATGATTCAAAAATAAACATGGCAGCCCACTACAGCAACACGTTTGAAAATCATGTGTGAGGAGAAGTATGGCTGTGATAATTAGCTACCAGCGCTGTCTGTGTGTGCCAACACGCCCACACAAAGCTGGCACTCATCTGGATGGCCATCAGAAACCACTCCCCTGCTGGCAGTGCCAATCTTTCACCAAGAGTGCCACGCACATCTGTTTACATAAGAATTCATCACATTAGCAAAAAAAAAAAAACAATCAGCTGAAAAGATGTCAGTACCTTACATTGCATATGCAGGACAAAGCTCTCAGCTAAAAATCAGTAATATTGACACTATGACAACATCACTTTCATGTCAATATAACAGTACCGGACATTAAAATAGTATGGCTTCATACTTGTTTAGCAAATGATATAGAAGATCATTTTTAATAATAATAGAAATAGTTATAATGATAGTGGTAGTAGTAGTAGTAGCAGAATTAGAATTATGTAGTATTAGTAGTATTATGTTGTTGTCACTGTGCATTTCTAAAAAACAGAGTAATTTTCTAAACAACATGCCATAAGAATGTATTAGTTGTCTGCCCGGTAGTCACACCACCCATCAAAGTGATATATATGATGTTGGCTGTTATTAAACATGCTATTTTTAATGCCTTCATTGTTTATGCGCACGCAGTGCATAAACAGTGCTCTTTTAATTACGAGTGTGTGCAAATATTAACGAAGACGCAGGCGTATAAGCGCAGCACTCCTAGAACCCAGCATGGCTCTGTTTGTGCATGTGGCATTTCAATTAAGGTCTCTAACGAAACGAGGCTAATCTACATTACAAGCAGGACGCTAAATAATAACGGTAATAATAATAACGCATGACGTTTCAGAAACAGCATGTGGCACACTGGCGGGCCTTTCTCTCTGGCATTTGTACACTAACACACTCCCTCGGATGGCATGAGTCTGTCTGGAACGCTTAGACCCTCCTGACTCATCATCTGAGCTGAAGTAATGGACAATCAGCACTAACTAATTTTTTGCAGGTTTTGTTATGCATGTTTTTTTGCATATGAGCCGTTCTCCATAACTGTCACACCGTCTCATAAGCTCATGTTTTAACATTCTGCCATGCGCTCTCATTTATACGTAACAAAATGCTTCTGGCTCTGCACATACATGACCTCTGCATCATTTCAGACTTTTTGTATTGATATCTCACATGATAACACAGGTTTCAGTATACAGCACATTTTTGTAGTGGATGCTAAGGACCCTAGTCACTTCCTGTGGTATGAGCTGAGGGTCTAAGGTCAGGTCATCTTCATTTTAATGCTTAATCAGGGACCAGCCCAGGGCTGGAGGGGAGGGCCTGTAGCTCTTACCTGTAGCCCTGAAGAAGAGGGATTTGTGAATCAGACAGCCCCTGACTGTTAGCCCATTTGTTCATGGCTGTGTTCAACTAATAACCCAATTTAGGCATTGTAATCTTGATTACTAGGGGTGTTGTTAATGGATAATTAATGCAATTATAATGGGAAATTTGGTGCCTGACCGAATGGTTGCCCGTGTGTCCGCCATTTTGCCTTATCAGCAATAACAGGATGGGCAAGGAACAGCTCTGGCTGTGATATTCCGTGGGACTCATGTTTTGGCAACACAGACTAGCACATTGTCCCACTGATAGCCGATAATCGCTGCGCAATGTCTCCGGCCTCTGATAATCCCCATTCTGCTGCTCCTTTCTTATATCTGCTACCTTCATGTTATGCATTGTCAAAAACTGGCAGCAAGCAGGGAGACGCTGACAAAAACAGCTTGTTCGCACAATAGCAACAGTCTCCAGTGGTCGATCCATTAGCGGGCCTTAGCACCCTTTCAATTTGCAAGAGAGGCACTGGTTTATTGGCATCCCAACTTGGCAGACACTGAGGCCCCTTTCTGTTATTGATCTTGTCAGTGCTTGAAAAGCAGTACCAGCTCCAGAGCACTGTATTACAGTCTAAACCACTTCAGTCCACTCCAAGAGAGGTTTACTCCAGAGACGGGACGGAGCGTTCACCTTACCAGCTTTTGTTCACGAGTCGACTTGAGTTTTTCTTTCTAAATATGAATAAGGAGCTTTTGTCATTCAGCCAGCCCCGCGGCTCTGACTAAACAGAGCTGGCAGAGACGGAGGGATGTGACTGTTACTGTCAGCCACACTGGGAAAAGGCAGTCAGAACACATGGATGTGCTTTTTAAACTACTGAAGCTTATATTAGAGTTTATATTTCTGTAGAATCTTCAAAAGTTATAGTTATGTTTTTCATACCCCTCGCTTGACTCAGCAAGCCAGTTTTCACTTCCTAACTGTGTCACTTCCTGTTTTGCTTTGGTGAGTCACAGCGCTGGCTCTCTGTGGGCTGTGTCAGAGACAGCCTCCGCCTGCACCCACTCCTGCAGAAAGATCTCCAGCAAACCCTGTCTCAGGTAGCTGCTGCCACGTCGCCCAGCTTTGAGCTCCGTTTCTCCATTACGGTGCGCTGCTGCTTGGGCCCTTGACACAGATATTAATCATGAGGACAAACAGGTTTCGCTGCAGTCCCACCCTCCCTGTGTCTGTTACAGCTGTGCTCCTCACACTCCGCTGTAGGGCACAGCTGGCTAAAAATAAAGGACAGCCCTCAGCATGGTAAAGGGTGGGACTTACATGGGTGGACTGAGAGGGGTCACGCTAGGGTAAGCAAGCTTTACTCTGGAGCTCTAAGTCGCCCCAGGTCCTTGTCATAGCCCGGAGAACGGGCAGGACCTTTTACCCACCAATCAGCTGCAGCGGTCAAGTAACCCCCGAGAACAAGGAAGCGCAGGCGCCAGGGGTCTCCAGGGGTGTTGCCATTTAACATGTTCGTCTGATTGCCAAAAGTGCTGACAGTGATGCGTTTCCTCTTCCTGTCAAACTCACAGTGCGTGGGTCAGTTACGGACAGAGCAGGGAGCCCCCGAAGCCAACACGTAGGAGAAAACAGGGCTTATGTTGTTATTGCTGAGATTTTTTTAAATGGCACCAAAGAACAGATTTGCAAAAACTATAACTGCAAAAGACAGTGCAAGTTTTATATATGTACACTATATATTTAAATATGCTCTTAACATAAATGTTTTGTACTGTTTCAGCAAGGGAATGTTCCTTGCATTATACAGTATATTGTTTGATCTGTTTGTTTTTTTTAACTTTTGGTTTTGAGTTTACAAGAATCAATTTGTAAATAAATAAAATGGAAAAAATTACATAATGTGTCTTTGTGAAATGTGTTGGGTTTTCTGCCAAACACACAGTGTTGAATCTCACAAATGATTCTAAATAAACAGGGAATCATCTTCTTCTGTTATTTCCCAGTCTTATTGGAGAAGGATGCTGCAATCAGAGCATTGTTATTAAAATAACAGGCCACTGTAAACTCATCATACATACAACATAAAAACATAATTGTAATATGCTCTTTATCAGGCAGGAAAAAAAACAGGCCAATTTGAGTTTTGATCCACTCTTATTTCATGGTTAAGGGACATTCCATTCATACACACAGGGAAAACACTGAAGATAAAACCACCAGTGCTCCTCTAATTAAAAACATGACATTGGCCAGGGACCGTACCAGAAACATTCCAACACACAGCCTGAAAACAAGAACTCACCCGTGACAAAAACCTTACAAGAATCCAGAGTGTTATGGTTGGTCAAAACTTCATAGCCTTTGTCCATTATTGTGCATCTTACATCTACGCCCCTCTGTGTCTTGGTGTCTCACCGGTCTGTTCGAATGACTGCCTGTCACCCTTTTTTAAAAGAATTCCTTTGTCACGTTCCATCTAGTTTGCAATTTTCTGTAATATCCGGACAGAAAGACCACAGGCCTGCAGCATCTCTCTTAGGAAGACTTTCCAACTGTTTTGCCACAGCAGTGGGTGAGCCTGTCAGCTGAGCCCTTTTCTTTTTTGTTGATGAGGAAGTTGTGCAACAGTCAGCCAATCACGGCTCTTGTTTTGAGCCGAGCTTTGCCAAGGCAGGAAGACATTGTTCAGTTCTGCATTTTTAGGCGTCCAGCAGACTGCCTGAATGGAAAAAAAATGAAAGTGGAGATAAACAGTTACTGGCATGGTAACCACACAGTAATGATGCATGACTGAACATGTCTCCATTCTCTTTTCTGTAGAAATGCCATGCAGAATGTCTCTAAACAAGCTGTTCTGAACAACTGCCATGGGCAGACATGCACTGGCTGAGGTTCATCTGTGCCACATAGACAGAAAATCTGAATCAGGATGTAGCCTAATTCTTGTGTAATGCATGTCGGTTAATGTCCACAGCTTTTGGGAAAGGTGTTGCTTGGTGTTTTATGTGCTTCATTTTTTTGTTCATAAAATTATGTCTTTGGATCTAATTTCAGTTTCAGGGAGAGATGGAAAGGAGCTTTTTCTATTTTGCTTTTTTAATTTCACATACCTATTTTTAGAATTTGTTAATCATTAAAAAAATACCAAAGCACAATTCTGAAAATATGTGAAGGTTCTTAAGTTCTAAAATTGCATTTGTATTGTACATTGATAATCAATTTACATAACAAAGTATAACATAATAATTACTTTAGAAAATTGCAAAATATGTCACCTCATCAAAAAGTATATAAATAACGAACAGGTAAATATGCGGTAAATATGCACGCACGCACGCACACGCACACACACACACACACACACACACACACACACAGTACCACCACCTAACAGTGAGGCAATAGGTCTGCAACAACAATGAGCAGCACATGAATCATTATTAATGCGGTCATTAATTAGAATGACTGAGGAAAGGACAATGCACCAGATGCGCTCCCTAACTGGCCTACATTACCCTCCAAGCAGGTGCATATTTATTTGGTCGTCACCGGATTTTTGAAAGCAATGATGCTTGTGCAGATTGGTGGAGACATCAGATGTGTTTAAAGGGAGTGGAGCTCATGTGACTCAGAACTCCATAAATTAAACATGCACAGTCAGCCATTAGGGCCCGAAGTTCCACAGTGTAATTGCTGATTTTCAATTCAATCCAGCTTTTAAAGTAAATGGAAAATGTCTACTCCTTGAACTTGTATTTCTCTGCACCCTGTAAATCAAATCAGCTGAGATGGGGAGGGTAGGTGGTATTTACTCTGAGCGTAATCAGACGCCAGGAGCTCCCATCCGCGGGACTGAGGGTGCTGTCTGCAACATTCAGCCTGTCAATAAACCCTGTTAATGGCACTTTACTTTCGCGTTCCATTTGGAAGCCTCTTTTTGTGATTTTTTTTTTTGTTCGTCGTGTCCTTGCGTGGCCTCTCTTGCCGGTACGTCTGCTTGGTGTCTTGTCTTATTGAAAGACTCTTCTAATCGGCTGGGCTCCTACATTAGGGGGTTTTAATCTACTCCCACTTCCGGTTTAATGGATCATCAAAGGGGACGGACAGAGTGACAAACATCCTGTGCAGGACCACCAAGCCTTTACCATGTTGTGGAGCTGCAATCACAACAAAATCCAAAGTAAATGAAAAGATTTCACTTTTTTCTTATTTTTTTTCCATTTAATTAAGTACTTTACTTTCAGTTCATAAGGAATAATGACAGAATAATTACGTGAATGTCATACCTACATTAGCGCGCACACTGAACTTGTATTTTACTTAATGAATTCTTTTAACACTAATCACAGTGGTGGTAGTGATCTAGATTGAAAAAGTAAGGTGTTAATAGAAGAAGTTGTAGTCATAGCAGTCAGAGGAGGTGGAGAACAAGAGGGAACATCTAAATTCTGACATGCAGAACTCAGGAAGAGAAATAACAGCTTATAGTAAAGATTGCAACATCATGTTCGCCACAAGAATTCATGTTTACATCAAGAATAAACAGCAGTATGGACAGATACACTAAGTGTTGATGCATATACTGCTGGATACAAAGCTACACTATTTGGGCTCTGAGAAAAGTTTTTACAGTTATGACTTTGCAGAGATTGTGAAATAGTTTGCACCACAACTGCTGTGCTCAGCTGAAAAAAGTACAATGCAAATGCTAATAATAGGCCTTCCCATTATATAGCAGGTGCTTGTTGCCATATAAGCAATTTAATGCATGCATAACTTAAGTAGTTTTCATTAACCAGCTGATGCATGGTTTTCAATTCATTTCAGAGACCATGAACTAGGACGTTAGGGGGCAATACTAACTATTTCGCAATAGCAACATTCCATACATCACTCTTGTTCATTCTACAGTATTTTCACATCAATCCTGTCATTAGAAAGTACAGGAATATTTTACAGAAGCATATTGTACCATTGCACAATTAATTAAGTTATTATGTTTGTACCTCAGGTTTGAAGTGATGCTGTGTAAAATGTCACAGTAAACTAGGCTATCATCATTAATCTCCTAGATTGCCCTCCACGTCCCAGTTAGACACGAGACCTACAGGAAGGTTAATGCTTACCCAGGCCAGGCCTGTGCTGAAGGTACATTTTAATACGATGTGGCATTTCATACACAGTTTTTGCCAATAGACATGATCGGGTTTTTTTTTGTTTTGGTTTTTTTTTTTTTTCTAATTGTCATCCTTTCCATTTCTTTACACTTCTGATCATGTTGAATGGTCAGGAGTACATGTACACATAAAATATAATTAAGTGTAATAATTAATTGCAAATTAATTTTGTTAATTCATGTAAACAAGGAGTGTTCCACAAATGGTATATACACAGAATGCTTTCATACAATTGTTCAATGTGGTTATTATATCACTATAAAGCAAGAGGTCTGAATAGTAGGTTATAAGGTCTTTTTTTTTTTCAAATTAATATTTTCCATTTTCGTCTAATAGGAAGAACTGGAAGCAGAATGACCAGGAGTACTACATCTAAGCAGTGCTTGAACTTACCTACCAATGCTTCTGCTTTGTAAGTTGCCCCAGTTAAGAACTTCTGTCAAAGTGGCTGGAAAAGTAAAAATGGAAATCAGACATTGCATTGTTTGACAAAAGAAAGTTCTCTTTACTTGATCCATCTAATTGCCACTTTATTTTGTGAAGAAACACTGGTCCTTTTACATCATCATATGTTTTGTAAATACTGCTGTTGCTTAATTCCTGGGGGAAAAAAAAAAAAACGTCTTTTTACATAGATTTGTTCACCCGCTCTGGGTTTGTGAGACCATGTATATTTAAAGAGGGGAGAGTAGATTTGCCTGTTAATGCATGGCAAATTCTAAGAGCATGATGTGTTTTTTTCAGTATCCCATTAGTTTGGAAGCTAAGAGGTTGCTGCAGCACAAAAAAAACATTGTTTGGGATGCATGCAAGCCTATCTGACCCCCTGTTTGCCAGCTGAGAGCAGGGCTCTTGGCTGTCTGCCTTGCTGTAACACTGCTTCCACTCCATAGGAGAGGCACTTAGCATGACATTTTTCTCCATTGCTGTTAATGAACAATTTTTCTGTACCCTCTCCATTTGGAGTTCTCTCTGTGGCTGAGTAACTCTGCTCATATCAGCAAACCTTTGAAAGGCTACCCTCTACGGAACCCATGTTGCTGGATACCTGAGAACATTTTAACAGTTATGATCGATAACCGCATAGGAGACAATCATGCTGCATCTAAACTAGCTAACATCAGAATGCAGCTGTACCATGTAGATAATGGCAACTTCCTCCTTTCACAAAGGAAGCAAATAATTCATAACTCTGTGTGCCAGCTGCAGGCCATGGTCTTGTCAAATATTTCAGGTGACAAACCTTGGTGTGAGTATAACGGAATAGGCAGCTTCACTCCTGTATATTGAAAAGAGAGAACATTAAAAAAAAACAACATTTATTCCAGCACTGTAATTCTTGCAAATTTTTAATATTTGACATTTTTAAGTGTGAACATGTCACTTGGCAGTCCCTTGTAAGAACATTACAGAACTGGCATTCTCACTCCTGTCTGTGAACAAGAGGAAAGAGAGGAAAACATTTCCATTCATTTCAATGTGATGATGGAAATAATATTTTTGTCATTTGGCAGAAACTCTATACCCATTACAAGGCCGCATGGCAAAATATATCCTCTATATGTATTGTAACATACACAGTAGCACAAATAACCCATAACATTGTAGAATACATACATCTGTTCTTAGATGGAAATATTCTGTAAATACAGTTTATATTTATATATGAAAACAGTGCCATATGTAAAAATACATGTTATTAATGAACTCTTTCAGATGGCATGTTTTCTATAACAAATTTGACCAAGAAAAGGTTTTTTGTTGTTTTTCCTTTTGTTAAAAAATACTGCAGTACATAATTTGTTCTCTCACACATACTGTTTTCCATACAGGTGAAATCACCTCAGCTCACCTGTGGATAACTACCTGACTGACCAATGATTGATGATTAGGCAGCAGTCAGTCACTGAAGAGCACCATGGTCTGTCACGAGTAATCAATTGAACAAACACTTAATCAATATCCCAGATCAGTACTCCTTTCTCTAAATCGTGCATGCATACATTACATTACTGTCATTTAGCAGACATTCTTATCCAGAGCGACTTACATAGGTTACAGTTTTTACATGTTATCCATTTATACAGCTAGATATTTTAAGTACCTTGTTAAGTACCTTGCCCAAGGGTACAACAGCAGTGTCTCAGCGGGGAATCAAACCAGCAACTTTTCAGTTATGAGCTCTTCACCTTACCATGATGCTACACTTCCGTCCTGATGCTACACTGACACTAATGCGTAGCACATCTATATAGAATGGTATCACTGAGATACATGATGTTTTGACAGTCCAGATTAAAAAGCATGTATTGAATGAAATATGTGCATTTATTGAGCACATAAAAGAAAGTTCCCCTTGCAGGTAGAGTCACACATGTTGCAGCTCTTTGGCTCCTGGACAGCAATCCATGATGGAACCTGGAACAGACAACAGCAAATCCCAGGCAGCAGCCAGGGCTGTACTTACCTCATTAACAACGGATAAAAGCCCAGTGGCTCAGTGCATTAAAGCAATGAGGCTCATCGTTCCAATCCTCTTTGCTTTTCCCAATACCTACTGTAATGATGATGCAAAAAGGGCTGCCGGCGCTGTTCTGTATTTAGAGTGGTGGCTTCAGACGCGCGTTACAAATATGAAAAGCAATTCATAGATGTGATTTGAATAAATGGTCTCCACTTCCTCTATTATCTGATCTTTGCTGTCTGTCCCATTAGCCAGCCCATCTCTGTGGCTTCTCTGTAACTGTGCATATATATGTGTAGGGTATCTATAGTGTGCAATGTGTATGAGTATGAAAAAGATATATAAACATTATCAACAACAAAATTTTATAATACTTTAAAGGTGTCAAAATGTCATTAAGGATAATACAGTTCAGATATGAGGTAAATAAACTTGCAATTGTCATCAGTTGTCACCAGCTGAGATGGCCATGCTGTGGCCATCATCGAACACCAATTAATTTCTTGGACCATCAGAACACAGAACATTGAGTAGCAGAGGGAAATAAACAGAAAATGTGTTTTTTTTTTTGTTGACTTTAAAATGTGCTCAAATGCGTGGCTATCCAACAACAGAGACTTCTTGATATCGCATTTCAATTGTGTGGTGAAATATGTCAAAATAATACATGTTATTGCTTTGTTATTATTTTAACACACATGTTCAGCTTTACAGGAAAAATAGCCATATGAGAAAATGAAGAAAAAGCCCCTTGAGAAAGTGGAGAGAGGATGTAAGTGATCGATATGATCCTAGGCTGCGTTCATACAACGTTTTATCAGTCTTTAGTGGATCTAAAAGCTCTTTGCAGTGAAAGGGTTCGCCTCTACCACCACCAATGCATAGCACCCACCTGGACGGTGCACAACAGCCATTTGCACCAAAGGACTCACCGTGTGTCATCTGAGATGGACAGGGAGGGATTTATTCCACCAGCTGAACTGAGGGACGATTAAATACCCGGATCAAGGGAACTGCTGTACTGGGGCCCTGGCTTTCTGCTGGGTCCAAGAGTGAGGCTGCCCCTACTGCACAGCAACAACCTGGTTTTCCCAGGAGGTCCCCTTTCCGAGCATTAACCAATAAAAACGCTGCTTAGCCTAAGCCCCCAGGCGAGAGGAGAGTACAGTGCGATACGGCTACTGTTTTAGATATGATGCAAATGTGTGAAAAACATACAGTCTGACAGATTCGATGAGAGTTTTGGATTTTACAAATACTTGTCAGGGAGTGATGAAGACTCTGCGTGCCATGTCAAGCACCAAGTATTTAATGGTTAAAAAAATTACCCAACTAAAAATGTAGGTAGAAGCAGGTAGAAGCCTTCCAAAGCAAGCTTGTTGGTCCATCGGCATGCGCTAGAGTCTGGCCACTGAAAGTCAGGCCTCTCTGTCAGGCATGTCTTTTTCCACACATTTGCAGTAAATATGTCATAAATTCCCCTGTGCTGACCTTGCAGGTGTCACTGATCAGCGTCAGAGTTTGTATGTGTGGGGTGAATTGGAACAGAGGGACGGAGCAAATTCTGGGAGCTCAGGAAAAAAAAAACAAGTTCCCTGTCTTATATGAAAAAAAAGTTAAACAGGAAGCTTGTCTCATATCTCAGAGAGACAAGGTTGTTTGATTGAGATTTGCCCTCCCTTTGGCTAATTAAAAAGCAAGGCCCCTTCTTTCTCCATAAAGCACATTCTTATTAAAACAAGCATCCACAGCCGCTCGGGTAGATAAATGACTTTACACCAAGTGCCATGAAGCCCATTAAATTCCGCCTTTAGAAGAGGCTTGGGTCCAAACACACAATCAAAGGATTTGACTGGGATTATCTCAGATTAGAAACGCTAAGAGAAAAATGAGGAGATGACAGGATAGCATACTGAAAGGCTAAATTAGTAGCTACATACCAGACCAGCCTACATTTCTCAGCTCCAGTTAATATACTGTGGCAAAAAAGGAAAAGAAAGGAAGGATGAGAGAGAGGAGGAAAGATGCATTATCCAGCACGAGCACATGGAAAAGTACGTGCACAAACCTTGCTGGGAGCCTTTTTCCCATCTCTCGAATTGTAAATAAAGACTGTATCTGTAACAGAACCAATGAGAAAGAAAGGCACAAAACAAAACAAGACCTGCCCTTTTGCAAAGGTCATAATGCATTAGCCAGTCACTTTTTTACCATCTGTACAACTGAAGAATACACTCTCAGGCCTTCCCACACACAAGGGATGTATTATTGGTTTATAGCATTGTATTTTTCCAGTTGTGTTATAGTTAGTGTCATGTTCTTATGTAAAAAATATACATTGACTTAATTAAGTAATATTTCTTCAACGGCAACCCATACCCAGCTCCTTGCCTCTCCATGAGAACCACTGATTTAAGGGGTTCCAGAACCCCGATGAACTCTGAATGAAGTTTAAAGAAACTCCAACATTATATTTTAATGATACAAACAATTACAAGGAGCTGTTTTTCTGCACTAGGATGTTTTTTTTACATACATTCAGGAACTTGAGATCTCTTTCACGTCTTCAGTGTTTCGAATAAACGAATACAGTTAGAAAGGGAAGACTTTGTTTTCATAGGCCTCACCTGTGTGTGCACCAGAATTCTGGGTGTTCACTGTCCTTGAAGCTTCTATTCAGGCTCTGTTCAGAGCTCAGTCTGTAAAAGGTGCACACTTAAAGCAAACCAAAGGATGTTCTTTGATAAAAAATGCTTTGATGAAAATCAGTACTTTGCTTTACAATTATTAAACACAAATGTCTAATCTTCTAGTTGAAATTAAATGTGTCCTCTGTAAAAACACACGAAGAATCTGATAACGAAGCCAACCTTCTTGAAAATTCTGCTAATTTTTTGTCCGGTCAAACCAAAAATTTTCCCTGGGTTTCATGTTGTCATAGCAGCCCTGGGCGCCTTTAAAGGCAAGACACTATCAGACAGAAATAATATCCTCACATCCCGTGAAAAACTGTTTCTCTTACGTATACAGGTCAGTGTGAAAATGAGGCACGCTAAAATTACTCTCTACACATGACTAGGGGTGACCCACCCCAGAGCCCACCGCATTCTGACTACTGTTTAAAAGGGTTGAAGGGACAGCACATCCCTCATTTGGCAAATAAATGTCAAGACACCTGCCATTTGACATCAGCTTCACAGGTCCCATAAAATTAATGTCAGCTGCTCCTCTATTAAGAAATAAAATATTTAGACTTCTGGGAAAGCCATTTTAATCTTGGTCAGGGAAGGCCTCCACCAAGTTTGTGTGCTTACTGTCCTTGTTCTTGCCTATCTGAACATCGGCTGTAAGTCAGATTTTAAGCCAGTCGCTATTTTTACCTCAGTCTAAATAGCGTTCCATTTGCATATGACATATCTTGTAGACCACCTAATTAACTATAACAAAAAGACTTAAGCATACAGCTGTAACAACGTCTAACCAGGTTCTCAAGTAGAAGCAGGAGGAAGCTTCTTTTTAGAAATCACACTGAAGGACTCTAATCAGGAACTGTGTCTGTCTATCTCACTAAAATTCACAAAATGACAGGGCTACCATATGAAACTATGAAATTCAACCAGGCCAACCTCTCTGCATCAAGCTGTTGACTTCCAGGGAACATCTAAGAATCACAAAAGAAGCACCAGAGGATTTTGCTTACCGAGTGCATTATTTATACTGTATGCTTACCGGATTCCTTAATCCGGGACGCCTGCGTAAGATCACAGTTTGTGCACCGGCCCCCGGGCCCCAGCTGGGTGTTTCTGCTGAAGCCATTTAGGCTGAGTACCTAGCTGAGGGGTAGCCATGCAGAGCTCCACCTGGAATTTCCATCTGCAAGCTTCTGCTTCAAGCCACTGCATCAACACAAAGCTGCTGGTTCTGCACTTTTTCACTGAGACTTTGATTTTGACTCTGATTTTTTCGCACGCTCGCTTGTTTGTTTGATTGTTTGTTGCGCTTTTTGCACATAAAGAACAGGAGTGCAAATCGGAGAGCTGATTTTCACGAACGGCGGGGAGAAGGGCCACCCCTTGGCTGAGCACAGCGATGCAGCAGTAGAGGACGGGTGTTTCTTCTGTCAGGGCTGAGAGGAGCTCCCTGTCTGTTCTGGCCCCGCCGTCCTCTCTCACACCTCGGCAAGCGGGCGGTGACGGTGGCATCGCTCCTGTCCCGGGTCACCGGCCAGTAGGCCTTTTCCTCAGGAGGCTGTCCTGCTGGGGGATGGTAGGGGGAGTCTCCTCCACACCACCCGAAATGAAAGCTCTGTCCCCCCTCAACATCCCTGAGCTAATGAACCTCAAAGCCTTCCCACCCCCCACCAACACTATTAGGAGTTACATTAACAGTGTTTGCTTCTCCTGTTAAATATCATCAATGAATTTCTGCGATGTACATGTTGGTCAAAGACGAGGGCCTTGACTAAAAGGTAAATTTCAAGCAAAATCAAGTAAAAAAAAAAAAAAAATTATTAGGAGCCATGAGAGCTTTGTGCTTAGTCACTGAAAGGGCAACAACAATTATTAGAAAATGGAGAGCAAACAACTTAAAAGAGCTGCTGAAATGAGAGGCGCTCAAATGCAAAAGCTGACACTGGAGATTGATGTGTGGAGCAGAGGCCTGGAGCTCAGCTATTGGCAGGTACAGCCCAGTGCTGTAATGATAGCTTTTTAATTAAGACAGAGGAGCGCCAAGCACAGACAAGACAACCCTGTGGCGGCTGGCACTCCCCTGCTAACGCCGGAATATTTGGGGTAGATGATCTGAAACCCTCTCTCATTGTCTCAGCAGTTTCTGCTGATTACAAGTCAGAGTCGCCAGAGACTGATCTGGTCATTGTGCCCTCAGATATTGGAGTTAGAATAGGTATTTGCTTTGCATCTTCACAGATTGTTCTGTTTAACAATGTCTAACCCACGTCATGATTTTTAATTTTTTTTTTAAACCACATGCTGTAGGCGGTAAATGACACTGGATTTTACTATATACCTAAATCTAGTTCTTAAGCCAGTTGAATAAAGAATGTTGACACATTAATTTAAACTCTGTTTTATTTCACATTTTTTTCAGTGACACAGATAATAAGCATAATCAATGCTAAAATACATGTGTTCTCAGTGAAACAGCTAGTAGAGACAGTACCTAAAAATACATACTACAGAGCATGCATACATACATGTACACATGCATACTAATATGCAGCCTAGCTATGATCTCCAAGAGTGATATTATTATTACTATAATAATAATAATAATAATAATTATTATTATTATTATTATTATTATTATTATTATTATTATTAACCTTGATGTGTTCATGAAACACATGTTTGGAATCAGGCATTGCATTGTGTAAAACTGTTCTGATTCATCTGTCCATCGTAACTCCTGATAAGCTCAGCGTGTAACAGCATATGGCAGCATGCAGAAGCTTAATGTGCATAGCATTCAGTGAGCTGAAGCAAGCTCTATCCAATGGACATCTACAGAGTGCAATTCAGACATATGCACAGTTTAAAAATCTTTTAATATTTCCTTTTATATTTCCTGCCTCATTCAACAAGAATATATACTATTAATGAATGAACTGTGGCTTGGGCTCTCTCCTCTGAGTTCAGGAGTATGCCTGATCATTTTGAAAAAAAAGTCACATCCAATCTCAGCTTTGCATGTACAGGATGTTGTGATTTTCATTATATAGAACTGAGAATAATGCTAAATACATGCAAATCAATGCAGCAGGATGTAAGGGTGCAGTACCGGGAGTGAAGTAACAGCAGGCTTTGATCGGGTCGAACTTTATCAGTTCAGAGCCAAGGGTTTCCAAAGGGGCTCCTCTCCAATCTGGCGAACATGAATTACAGTCCCTCCAATGACTAATAATCACATCAAAGCTGCCATGTCAGGCAGTAGATTTAAATAAGAGGGATTGAAAACATTTGCAAACTAATGTGATAGCCCTGTCATAAAGTCACAATACAATCTGTCACGTCAGATGCTAATCTTTCAACGTTACCCCAGCCACTCAAAAGCGAGGCAGACGCAGTCAGACAAAAAAGGGGCCTTTCTCATTTTACTGAGCTCTGTTCTAAGTCCACTGAGATACGATGGGCGCTTGGCATTAAATGCCAAGGTGCAGTCAACTTGGACAAGGTCAAGCATAGCAGCACACCCCTTTCTCTCTCTGTCGGCCTCTCATTCTGTGTTTTATTCCTCTCTTTGTCTCCCCCCTTCCCCCAGCCTCTCTCTCCCCCCCTCACTCTCCAGCTGTAAGTTGGAACAGCTGTGTCTTTCAGGATATTGCATTTCAGACCAGCTCTCTGCTCCCTGGAACAGAAACAAGCCTTATAAAACACCAGAGCAACTTGATAGGTTGAGATTTATGATTATAAATAGTTCTTACAAACTGCTAATCTTCCTCGCAGTCTCTTAAGTGCTTTCTCCTTTCAGAGTTGTGCTGTTGCTCTACACTTTCTCATCAAAAAGTCAAACAGAGGCCAAAGATTTATTTCCTGGCTTACTAAAGGGGGAAGAGGCTGTCGTTCCCACTCATTGCCTCTCTGATGCTATGAAGGCCATGTTTGGGCCTCCATACACTTGGGACTTCATGCTGTGTATTTCAAATCTTTGGAAGAGGTTCAAAGAACAGACACCAGCAGGAACAAGAGGTTTGGAGACCGCATCCCTTGCTCCCTCTTCAGTCCAAAATAATACGCTAAGCTTGGTCAGTCAGTTCGCTCCAAAGAGTAGGAAGAGAGCTCTTGTTTTACCTGGAGCAGGTAAAACTACCATGATCATCCCCAATATCAGTTTTAATGATAATATCTTTTTATTTGAAATACTGTAGCTGTAGGATGTTGTAATGTATAGTTTTCTAATGAGCTTTATGATTGTGACTAAAGCAAGAATACAGGCAACAGCCCAAAAGCCTTTCGGTAACAGTGAATGCTCATTTCTTCATAGGATGACAAAATGACCACACATTGCTCTATTACTCTATAGGATTAATTTAAGGTAATCATGTCACGATAAAGTAATTAACTTAATTTCAATCTTATCACAGTACACATATGTACTCAATATGAAATGTTGGAATGAAATTGCCAATGTCATGAAAGGACTGAATAAAGTCATGTCTTTGCTCTGTGCATTTGGGAGACAAGCAGTACCGTGTGTCTCTTGCTAATTTTACTAAACTTATTAGTGTTAACGCTTAACCATTGTTGCAACCGCTATCCATGGCTGAACATATTACTATTCATCAGATACCAAACATATCCTCACATTACATATTGAAAGCAAAAATACGCCCTGTGATCTAAGTGGGTACTCACTGGCAAGGCTTTCAGTACACTGTGTTCTGTTTCTGACAGAAAAGATGAAACACTTGAACCCTTATATTCACAACCAAAAAACATCTCAAATGTCTTTCTTTATAAGCTGCGGCTTTTATGATGAAAATGGTACACAAAGAACAAACAGAGCATAGATTTGATAGCTTTGTCATTTTTTTTTACTTAAAGAAATGCACAGAAGAAAAAGGACAGGCCTCCTAAAAGGTTTTCTAATTGCATTTGATAATGGCTTGATCTTGTCTGCCATTGTTGGCTGAAGGAAGCAACCTTTCATCAGATAATTATGTTGCAATTTAATGTCTCCTTGTAGGGGCCAACTCCATTCCCTACAGCTGGCAGTGAATGTCATTTCACAATACTTTTCATCTCTGTCTGTTTTGTCCATGCAGAGACAGGGGCCTTGAACCAAATAAAGTGGTTTAATTCAATAGACCAACCGTCAATCAAAAAAGTATAAAATTACTGTACAACCAGATAGATACCCTGGTCTACAAGGCAGTTTACAGTTGTCAGAACATAACATGTACCCATGATGCAGTGTGTTGATATGAACAGGGTTTATTTGTGAGAGACTAGGCAAACTGGTCTTGGAGGGCTAGTGTTCTGTTGGTTTTAGTTATTATTAAATTCACTATTGATTGACACATGGAACAACAGATAAGTTGAACTCATATCTAAAAAAAAGTCTAATTAAGCAATTCAGCGCTGAGGCAGAATAAAGGTATACACTGTAGGTCTCCAGAGCAGGGAAGGCATAATATAGCATAAGGTCTGTGTATCTGTTTTGTTTGATCTAATATAAACCACCAGCACAAATACACCAATACACAAATAGCATCGCACAGCTAAATATATTCATAAATATACAGAATAAATATTATACTTCAGACAAAAGTTGTGAATGGTATGGTACCTATATTCCAACTCCCCATTTGTAAGTAAATACGCAATGTCATCTCTTAAGCATATCAATTAATTGATAAGTCCACTAAATTCCAATTAGCGTAGCCCTGCTGTTTTCAGTCATTATTAAGCAAAGACCCTATGACACCTCTCTGCTTTTTTCAGCATTAGATAGAGCTTCGGTTTTAAAGCTCAGTCTACATTTTTTCTTTCCTCTACAATGAACACTTTGCAGAAGAATGTGGCAAACACCAGAATAGGAACAATTGCAGTTTGTTTCATGTCGTCCTGTGTGTGCCCAATGTTGAATGTTATTCACTAACCGGGAGCGAGAGCAGTTCTTATGCAGTTAGTAAATCTTTTGCTCTACAACAGTTGCCTAAGGAAATATACTACTTCGCAGATGGAGCCTTTTCAACTATTTAAATGTATTCAGAGTGCCACTTGCTTCCTTTTCAATAGCTCCCCTGTTCCAAATTCTATTTCTCTCTCTCTCTCACACACACAAACACACACACACACACACACACACACACACACACACACACACACACACACACACACACACACTTTCTCTCTTACACACACACACACACAAACACACACACACACACACACACACACGTTCTCTCTTACACACACACACACACACACACACACACACACACACACACACACACACACACACACATACTCCCCCAAAAAACAATGATGTTCTGAGAGTAAAGCAGAAACAGAAAGTTCCTCAGAAGTAAATAAATCGTCCTCAAAGTCAGACGGAGACATCCATACGAGGCAGAGCAAACAACCCTGCATTCTTTGGATGATTAAAACCAAACCACAACACCACTTAACACCTCGTGGGCTGTTCTCAACCACTGGCCTGCCTCTGCAGGGGCCGATAATTGATATAAAACTGCTGGAAAAAGCCTTTAACCTTCAGTGCTGAGACTGTAACATTGATCCTTAATGGAGTGAAGTATGCCTGAAAATAGGCGCCCACAATGACAGGCGGTTGAAAAAGAACACGGAAAGCCGCGAACGTTCCCATTTGCCGTGGCTGCTCAGTCCAATCTGATTGGACGGTGAGGACTGACAGCAGCCCCAGGTTGCTCCCATCATAAAGGTCCAGCGGTATAAACAGGATGTGAGGTAAAAGCGTTTGGTTGAAAATACTTTACTGCTGAAAGAGCAGCGAGCAGAATTAGGAAACTGCCAGGGCCGAAGCAAAGCAGAAGCCGTATCTTGTACTTTCATCATGTGGAGAGACAAGAATAGCCTCTCAACCTTCTGGAAATTTCAACTTAGGATTTTGAGCCAACGGTCTCTAAACAGAATTTGTCCACTTTTAACCCGCCGGGACTGAATTTTGGTTGTGTTGCCATGGCAGTGAGAGAGGTTTCTGTGTCAGAATAAAGTGGTGGCCTACCCAAGAGAGAGCCATCACCGAAATGGAGTCTCGTTTCTCAGGTTTTCCCTTTGAAATTGCATATGATCTGGGGGCTGTCTGCATCAGCAATGATCAGGTCATCATTAACAGACTCCAATGGCATGAGAGCAGCCGTAAAGGAGCAGAAAGATTGGGGCAGCCATACATTTGTCTGCAACCTAGTTTGGTAGCTTCAGCAATCCCACCACAAAAAAGTCAGGCAAAAAAGCAAATGAGCACATGTTTAAAAAAACCCTTTTCATATTGAGTATCACCTCTGAAAATAAGACTGAACTATTTTTGTCCCTTAATTGTATGCTGAAGATATGTCATTATCTCTTTGACTTTTGTAGTCTATGATTTCACTGGATGTGGTCAATCACCAGCTCCATTATTTAAGCATTATGTACATTGTTAGAAGATTTATGACTTAATATTACAGTTCAGTCTGATTTTTTTCATGCTGTGTCAATACAGAAATCTAAAAAGTGCCATTATGACACTCAATCAGACAGAAGACTGGATTCATATCATGACAAACTAGTGGCAGCTGATCAGTGGAGGCAAGGCATTAGTAGCATTATAACCAGTACATTGAATAATAATTCAATGAAAATCTCATGTATGGTACGCAATGTACTGTTTGTCATATCTCCCTCAGTATCAGCTAACCTGTCATAGTAAGGCAGTGGGGTGGCAGTGTAGTGGTAAGGAGCAGAGCTCACAACCAAAAGGTTGCTGGTTCAATGCCCCACTGGGAGCATGCTGCTAGGTATTTAACCCCCAGCTGTATAAACTGGATTGCATGTAAAAACTGTAACCTATGGAAGTCACTCCGGATAAGTGACTGCTAAATGACAATAATCTAAGTGATAAACATTTTGAATATTAATGAAACTCCCAGATTGCAGTGGTTAGGGACTATAATGAAGATGAAGGCTTGAATCCTGTGTTACTGTCCTCCTTCATCCTCGGTGGAGGGAGGTTTTTCCTTGCCACTGTCACCCTGGTCTTGCTTGCATGGACGTTTTCAATTTCACAATGTATGGGAAAGTGTTAATGCAAAATAAGTAAATGCGATCTGTACTGTGAGTAATAAGCTTGTGTTATATTGCATTTGTTGCCCAGCTGATCCTTGAAATAAATAATATCTTGTCTCCAGATGTCACCATGACTAACCATTTCAGAGTAATTTGGCAAAACCTTTTCTTCTCCACACACACCCTCCCTCCTCTGGTCTACATAAAACCCCTGAAATAAAACTCCTGTAAATATTCTGCGTATTGTCATACTGAGGGTTAAAGTCCGCCCTGTTCTCTGCATTGTGACCATCCAGCTCTAACTCTACCTCACCCGGTTTGGCATGCTTCATCTCTCAGTATATGGTGGGACAGGAGTTTGAACATGAGTTTTGTGTTATTGATTATGCTTATGAAACATCAAGTTTGATTCAGTAATGAGAGATTGATATTTATCTTGATGAGCCCTCCTAATCAGGAGAATCCAATCAGACATATTTCCCTTGCAAACACAAACAACCACACAGTCTAGAGAAAAAAATCTCCATGCACAACAGCCTCAACTTTGTAAAGGTTTGAGACTCAGCAATTAGATTTGATTTGTAGATTTGGTGTTTGTCATAATCATCAGTATCATTTGCCTGAAGCATGCTTTGCAGAGGCCCTCCAGATTTTCAAAGGTATTTGGTGCAATCTGATTTTGATTATATTTTTAAAGGAGATCAGAAACATAAATGGGTTTTGTTAGACCACAGACCAACATCATATTCAATTATCCTTTGCAATAAGAAGCAATTGAAGTTAATGGCAGATCAAAAGGCTAGAAAAAAAAATAGAAACATGTTTTATCATGGCCATCATAATCTTAGAACTGTCTTATTCAAACCTTTGTGCAAAGGCCATTCACATGGTGAGATATCACCATCCAATGTGAGCAGCGCACATTACAACATATTTGCAGTCAGCAGTCTGAACCAATGAACAGTTTGAGCCATGTGACCTTCTCGGAGCACATGGACAGTTTTGTAACACATCAATTCCCAGTTTTGCATCGCATCATCACTGGCCACAGACTAAAAAATCATTTTCTGTGCAGTCGGCATCAGCTTTTTTTTCCACCGCAAGGCCATGTGTGAAAAAAAAACACTCCTACCATTCAAGATGTCAGCATGTGTGTTTTATTTCGTTAAGTACCCCTCCGACTGACACCAGTGACGCAGGCGGTCACACACTCAGGGCCCGGGGATCATCGCTGCTATCAGTTAAGTGCAACAACACAGGCCCTTCCGTCAAAACTTTGTCTTGGTTCCTGTCATGCTTAATAGCCAGGGCTCAGCTGGGTTTGATTTAACCAGGGCTTTGTGCCTTTAAAACCAGAACATAAAGCCATTATGGCATAAATATGAGCAGATTACTGTTGGCCTCCATTAGCATTTGTTTCCACTCCTAGCATTAAAAGAATGATGCCGTTTTCAGCTGAGAGACAGCATCAGCTACGTTTTAGCCGCAGAGGAATTATGGTACGAGGTTGCCCTGCAGCTTCCCCCTCTAAAATGCATGCTCTTTCACTGCCGTTCGCTCAGGGGATGCATGCAAAACATTTGAGAACAACCTGGTTGTGATGGAAACACTGTCAGAGATACATACATCTGTCTAGTCTTCTACATGAATTTTATTTTCTGGGTTACCTGGAAGTGTTTTCTTTAATTGTGCCTGATGTGGACGTTTCACTCAATGTACTGATGAAAAGCTTATGTACAGGCTTTCACCTTAAAGGCTAGAACGATCAGTGAGATGAAAACTTTCATTTAATCAAAAAGTGATGATTTTAATGTTATTTCAAATGTCTAAGGCCCTGAGGTATAAGGCTCTGAGGTTAATGGTTGCCAGCCACCACAGATGGTATACCTCTTTTGGGACGCGTCAAATGTCTTGGTTTCCTTGCTGTGTACAGAGAGTAAAGTATTTTCACCTTAACGTGTGAACAGAAAACTACAAAACTTTCATCTCCCACAGTGGGCTGTTTCTATGTATGGCTTGGTGATCAACCCACATTCCAGACTGTTGCTGGACAATACAGTGTGTGCATTCTAAATTTGAAATTCTAAATCAGTCTTTGGTAATCAGTTAGTCAGTAGAGAATGACAGATCAAAGTTTTGAACAAATTAGTACAATATGGGCCTTGTTTAGATTAGATTATTGAATTGTTGACATCAAGAAAACAAGGCAACATTGAGTAATATGAAATTTGTGGGAAACCATGCCGTGAGAAACCACATGCAAAAGAGAGAACATGCCAAAAGTGCATTAAGACGCGTCTGATCGACAACAACATCAGCAATCAGCGCGTACATCACCACACACTTGAGTGGTGTAATCTAATACTTCCCAACAAGTGGGCTCTAAGTCCATCCACTAATCTGTCGCTGATCGGGTACAATTGATCTCATTTAATAACGCTTGCATTAGCAGCCGCGGACTCGCTGCAAAATGAAAACAAAACAGAGCGCCACTTGCTCAGGCGGTGACCTTGGAGGCCGCTGAAGGAGAGGACAGGCCGCTGAACTCGCTGGTGCCGCGCTGTAACGCGGTACGAGCGCGAGGCACAATGCCTCCCAGCGTCGCAGCTGGCCTCTGGCTTGGAAATCCACGTCGGAATGGTGCCTGGCAGCTAATGCAGGCACCCTTCACAATGACCCCAATATATCCCGTGTATATTTGAATAAATCCTTTAAGTGCTCTGTTCAGTAGATGGATTCCTGAGAGTACCGGAGGGCCAAAGCTTCCGACGGGCAGCGACATTGCCTCTGTGCCTTCCATATTATGTCCTCGGATACACCTGTCCCGCAGTGACCTCCCTCGAACCTGCTAGAAGCCGCGACAGCTGCCCAGCTCAGCGGCGATCCTCGCGGAGGATACATTTCTCCGGGAAATGAAGGCGGACCCGGCACACGAGAGACGCTTCCGAGAATCGCCAGTGTGGCAGGAGCTCCAAGTTCAAAGGACGGGAAGCAGCGCCTCCGGAGCATTAGGAAATGTAATCTTCTCTTAAAAGTCACCTCCCTATTAATGTCCAATTGAATTTAGAAAGGACAACACAGGGGGGATAATGCCACACGTTATTATCTAGACTTGTTATGGATAAGGAAGGTCATTCCAGTGTCTGTTTTGTGTCAGCTGGATTTCCATATTCATAAATGTCAACATTTATAAGCAACCAGAGTCCTGTGAAACACACGTGCAAAGCAATGTATTTGGACCAAACTGACGAATGCGAGCAGGACTGGATTATGATGGACAATGTTCAAACAGTGAGTGCTATCGTGATTAATATCTCTGCACATGTATGGGCAGGTGTCTCAATCACACAACCATATGTACACTAAAAAGAACACGGCAATATCCATTTTAATTTAACCGATAAATGCACAGAGATCTGTAGAACAGTCTTTCTGAATTAAAGTTGCCATGTTTATGTATCACCTACACCTCCAGTACTGTAACTGTGCCTGAAAGCCACTGTAATAGAGCGCTTTTGTTCAGGTACTGTGCTGCACCAGGTTTCATTTTCAGAGAGGCCATGCTCTTTTCAGACCCGCTTTGATGAAATATAAATCATTTTGATCACGTTTTTGGCCTCTCTTCAGTCTTTGCAACCTGTCTGCTTCCTGCCGAGTCCCTGTCTATCTTTTACAGGTCTTTCCAGCTGCTGTAAGCCAGATGTCACAAGCAATACAAGGACCACAAAGAAATGTGATGTAATTCTCAACATCACCGTGCACACATGCAGGGCTGCATCAGATTTTCTACAGGCTTCCAAATTGTACAACACTGATGCAGGGCCCATTCAGATGTGGTTTGAGATGAGTGAAAGCTATTTGTTCTGGAAGTGTATTCTTTTAAGTGCTCCCCTGGACCATCCCATCAAGCAAATTCAATTGCGTCATTTTAAAAATGCCCAAAATTGTATCAAACACTAATGTCTTAACAGAAATACATGGAACCGGACTGTCCACTGAGCACCTAATGTCATTGGGGAATGCAATTTTTCTGATGGCATTTTCTTATCCAGTCTTGTGGAAACGCAAGAGACCGATCAAAATTGCCATGAGTAATTTTCATAAGTGGACCTCAGCCTGCCTGCTGGAGGAAACCGGGGGCAAACAGACTTAACCCACTGAAAGGAAAGTTTCTGCGCATGACGAGCGGTCAGATCACGAGTGGTAATTGTTCCGACATGTTTCTGTACCGTGTATTATCTTCATAAAAGCCCAGCATGACAGATGACATCCAGTTCATCCCCCTTTCACATGTGTCTGTGTTCTGGTGTCCTAACTGGCCATTGAGTCACTGCTCTCCAATCTCATTTTAATAACAGTGCCATCACAGCTACATTGTGTTTGGCAGCCGTTTGAAGGGCAGAGCTATGTGGAAAACCTCCCTGCTTTCCCATGTTCAATGCAACTGGGCTTCATAAGACTCCTCCTGTTGTTTGACAAAAGTGAACTGCAATAGGAACTACAGTTTTGATCCTGAGTTTTACACACGAATGCCATAGCTTACAGAAGCGTGATCCTGGGGTTGGGGGTAAATCAAAGTTCTGACCCACTGGGCAGGGTAAGGCAGAGTAAATGAGATGATTGCACATTGGAGGGCAGGAATGTGATGAATGTAGAGATCCCTGCAGTTTAATTAGGGGGAAATGCAGTGCACCTGTCTTCAGTCCCTCCCTCTCCCCGCACATTGCTGCGTGTGGCGAGCTGATTCCAAGCACAGATGATTGAGACCCGCACATCTGAGGAACGCTGCGGTCCCATCCAGCCTGAACGAATGGGAGCAGCCAATGGAAAAACCCGGCTGGAACACTCACCAGGAGTGCTGAGGTGAGCGGCGGGGGCCAGGGGTACCTCCGAACGGGCCACGACCCGCACTTCGCCAGCCAGACAGCGAGGTGCCTGTTACTGACTAAGGTGCGGGTCCGTGAACCATTCACACGCGAGCGAGCCGATGTCCAATCCCATTATGTTGAAGGCACTGAGGCGTGTGGTTACTGCCCGGCGATGAGAGGGAAACAGGGCCCACGAGTCATTGAGGAAGACCACCAGAGAGTCGATGAGCACTCCCTTCCCGAATAAAGGGAGTTACCCAGCGGTGAGATTTCCAGAGCATGCGTGTCTTTGAGGGAGGGGAGAGCTTAGCATTGATGCTGCCTGCAGCACCCCTGACAGCAGAGCACCAGCCAGTCTGGCCTCCTTCCCCACAGAGGAGAGAAGAAGTCCTTCCTTCCCAGCGGGTGGTCATGGCCTGCAAAATGGGAGCCGCCCATTCTGCGTCCTCTGGCTCACTTCAGTGTCACACCCTTTATTTCCCTCCTGTTCACCTTGAGAGGGCCACTAGGGTAGCTCAGGAGAGGAGGAGGAGGGGGGCTCAGTTCAGTGGGCTTACGTGGGTGCCATGTATAAAGGGAGAGGTCAAGTGCTGTTCCTGCTGTGCCCTGTTTTTTGGGGGTGTCTGACCAGATGAGCTTGCAGTGGTGTGTAGCATGAACACATTGACAAACTAGCTTGCTGTAGTGCCGTAGTAGGAATAAAATACTTGTTTAGTCTCTGTTGATTATTATTCCTATGAATTTTATTTATTAATCTTCTTATCAAGACCACTTTCCTTCGCTCTTACTGGTATAAAAGGATTTCTCTGGTGTTAGTGATGTCAAGCGAACAGAGTTAGTTAGTTACTAATTAGGCCTCTTTCACATGAAAAGGCCCCTGCACTCTTGAGATTCAAAGAACGATGAGTCACCCTCATCACATAATACCTGAAATATGCCATTATACTATAGCTAATTAAGGACTCCTAATGTCAAACATAATTAATCTAAACTTTGAAGAAAAAAACATCCCTAGAATCATTTATATTAAAAACCCAATTACTCGCTCTCCTCAGTATTATAAAGGTTAAGTGATTTTAGTGTGATCTCCAAAATTCTCCCATCAATGGCACCCCCATGCTAATGAAGGCTTTGGTGTAGCAGTCAATTAGGCATTGTCCAGCACACAGCACAGACAAAACAATCAGAAATGGGCAGGGTATTTTTTTCTTCTAGTCCTTTCTCATTTCTCATGATCCATTTTAAAGAGATCTTATTAGTATCATTTGATCCCAATTCTAATGGAATCGAGAAGAACCGAAAGCCAATTACGGGAACGCAAAAACCGAACGGGATGCATCTCAAATGTGATTACGGCAATCTTCAAAATTCTTTGACATTTCACCCAGCCCTGGGAAGGTCACCCTCGCCAGCTCTCTCAGCCTTTCATTATTCACAAATGAGGGGCAGGCCAATCCCACCAAAGACAACTCAAATCTAATTTCACCTCTGCTCCCTCTGCCTTCTGTCTGGGGAAAAAAAATGTTTAAATGTAGCAGAACTAATACAGTATTACCCTCATGGCACAGACGCATGGACTTGCTTTTTTTCCCTCTCCTCTGAAGTGTAGTGATACTATGCAGGTTAACATGAATACACTGCAATCAGCTTTGCTGTTAGAGTAAAGGTTTATAAGTAGTTAATACATCTTCATAAAAAAATTCAATAGCTGGTAACTCATACCAAATCTCATGAAGAATGACAAGTTGTGGTTATGATGTAATCAGCTTATTAGATGAGGTCAAGTGTGTGCATGTGTATGTCTGTATTTGTGTGTGCGTGTCTGCGTGAAAGAAATATTGGGTGGAAGTCCTGTACTGTAAGACAGGATAGAAAAAAATTAGCCGCTACTCTGTAAAATCCTGAAGCAAATTTCTGAAGATTTGTAACGCGGGCAGCTGTGTTGTCTCTGCTTCAGCTGAGCTTGACAGGGCGGTTCAGCTCAGATACAGGCCTGTTTTCACTCCCATTACACTGTTGTTTGATCTGGATATTTGACAGGTTCTTCCAGAAAGAATAAAAAAAATCACACAAGGGGTGAAATTTTACAAAGCTCAAACTGTTTGCATTCACGGTCACCAAGGAACGTGGAAAATAATTACTGCTTTCATTTTAAAATATTCAATCAACCGTAGTTTCAAATGACAATGGAACTGCAAACAAACCTGTTCCAGCTGTATTTAAGTGAACAGGACTTAACTTTAGAGTCTTCACTTTGAAGTTATTCTTTGTTTTAACATGTTATGAATTTTCCATAATTTACAAAGAATAAATCATCTTACAGAAGAATTGTGAATCATTACTAATAAATGGTGGAGTTGCTGTGGTTTTGAAGAGATCCTTTGTAGAAATGATGGATTTAATTCGTGATATAGACATAATTTGTACATAAGAGCGAGTGTTGTCATTGTATACTTTATACATTATAAGATAAATTACTTGCACAGCTGACATGAGCAGAGATCATCGAGAAAATAAACCACACTGAACCTTCTATGACCCTCTTGCAAAAAAGGAACTGAAAATTCTGAAATAAAGAATTTTGAAATCCAGAAAGGGCTGAAATCCAAGAGATATGCCAGGGCAGCCAAGCGATGAATAGTGTCCATGTTGAGTTGAAGAGGGAAGCCAAGGCCCCTCACAGACTGAAGAGATCTCTCAGTGCTCACAGCTGGGCCTGGCATCTCTGGAGACCCACCATCAGCCTGGCAAAGAGCCACCACAATGGAGAGGGTGACACGGTCATCTCCAGGGTGACGGAATCTGGAGACCCGGACAGTACCTGCCAAGACTGGCACCTGTGTGGCCTAACCAGGCAGGGTTGCAGGGGCGGGGTTGGGGGGGGCGAGCAGCAGGTGCCGGAGTGGCCCAGCGCATACGAGGCGCAGCATACGAGCGATCCCCGCCTCCATTAGTGTCCATCCCTGTCTCCTGGGAGCGCCAGATGACAGGGTAATAAATATAAAAAGCCCTGCCATCAAAACGGCTGGAACGCAGAAGCACTTAAGTTTTGGCCTGCGAAGCTCGTGGAAAGTTTGGTTTCGCCCGCCTGCGCATCGTCCATCAACACTCTCCTTCCCGACGACAAAGTAACTAATGATCTGGAACAAGGTTATGCTGCCAGCTCGCATTTTGGCCACATGGAACCGAGGATGGTGCTATCATTAAAAGCACTCCCCCAGTGCTTAAGACGGCCTCTATTGCAAGCTGCATTCTGGTGCTGGAAAGGGTGCATGTACAGAGCAAGTGAAAGAGCACCCTGGGTCATTCTGTGAAAACTCCCTCCGTATTTTACCTTTCAACTAGCAGCGCATACATCTGACTGGATCTTGAAATAAGTCCGGCTTTTTTTCAGGCCATGAAGGGAAGGTGGTTACGGATGTACAACTAAAGCAACAAGTCAATGGCCCTCACAAGACTGATATATAAATACTTGTCATGTCCAGCCAAGTACAGGGTTTTATTTTCCCAGAGAATCGCCCTAGGTGGATTTCATATTATTTGAACTCCAGTTCATCATCTTTGTTGACCGTGATTCCACAGTCTGTTTGAGCGCTGTTACCTTCAGCTCCTGGTGAGATAGGACCTGTGTAAATGATGAGACACTACCTCAATAAATCAGAGCTGTGCACGTCCCTCTCACTCTGCTATTACACATAAAGGAACATATTGCCATGATCAAATGTTATTCATCAGTGCGATTAGCAATATTTAACAACAAGGCAATAAACACGATGATTTATATTCTCTACCAGACTTTTACGTAGCAATGTGACTTGGTGAACATGTCATTAACAAAGCCTCTGCTTCCTGTGTTCAGTAAAAAGGGCGGTCATGTCGGCTGTGGGTTAAGTGTTTCAGCCGGATTAAGATAAGATCCACCGGTTCATTTAATGAAAATAAGTAACTAGGCAAGGATGAGAACCCAAGCCTGAGCCCTTTAATTAAACTAATGTTTCTAGTTCAGCCCTTAAAAGGTGCCATGTTGGACAAGCAGTACAGATCAGTGCCATTACAAGCTTTTGGGTAACTAAAGAGGCGTATTTCTCATGTAAATCCTTGCTTTGGTTTGTGACAACGGTTAGGGTTATCATAAGGGCCCCATGTATTTTTTAATAATTTAAAGGATCCAAAAAGGTTTGATTGTGTCTTATCAGTGTGTAATATCCTATGGAAATTAAATATGCTGCAATATATTGATGAATGTAATACATACATTATATAAAATATACTACCTAATATACTATCTAATGGCAAATCAGAAATATATTGAAATATACCAAAATGGCAATTTTAAATGCTGTATATATTAAGTAACATATTTTAAATACTGTATATTGATTGAACTACAAAATATATTTTCAATCTATATTTTTTCTATGGGATTCCAGTAAATCAATCTAATGTATTCAAATAAATAAGTTCACAGTAAACAACCAGACAGCCAATGCAATCATATCACATATATTGCAAAACTTTCAAATGGTAAGCAGTAATATATTCCAAACCAATCAATAAATGTATCATGTAAAACAAAACTTGACATGCAATATCCCACTTCAATAAAGAAATGATTAAAACTATTTTTGGTGAAAAGTGGAGTATAACAAGTGGTAGAAGTAAAGTTGTAGCTATGATTATTGGTGAACACCTCCACAGTTGCACAATGACCAGTAAGAAAACTAAGGGTCACTAAATTGAGGCCTCTCACAATTAGGTGACTTTTGATGTTCAATTTAGTGACAGTTGAGGGGTGTCTCGTGAGGCCTGCATTACACCAGGGTCGTATCAATTTTTATCAGCCAGGAATCCTCGTTAGATGACTCATCTGCACCCTCTAGTGACTGATCAGGGGCTTACATGTTGCTAGGCTGCCATCAGTGAGAGATGCGCCTGTCCTCCAATGGGGAAAGCTCTTTCCTGTAGTGCACTATGGGATGTATAGCGTGGAAAAACAGCTGTTTGGAACTAACTTCCAAACTAGCTAACTTCATCAAAGGATTTCAATCTCTTCGTCATTCCTGAGTGACTGTAAAGGGTGTCAGGAGGACTGCCAGTTCTAAAGCTGGGGTGTGAGAGTGGAAAATCCAATACCTAATAATCCAAATTCATATCCCAATTTTTAATTACTTGCTCAAATAAGCAAGTAAGTGATTAAACTCCTTGCCATTATCTTGACGACGTGTACACGTGATTTGACGAACCAACTCATGGTGCGCTACTGTGACAATTATATCCAGCACTGACCCCAGAATAACCAGGATGTTAAAGAGATATCCTTCTGTATTTTCCATTCATCTGCCTCTTCCCAGCATGCAGTACAGGTGTTGTCCGTGGATTTAAGACGAGGCCCAGACAGCGGGCTCAGTTAGAGCCGTGCGCTGGCGCCCGCTTGGAGGAGCGCACGCAGTAAATTCCCTTTGATTAAGCAGCAGTGTTTGTTAAAAGGTCCCATAAACAGTGTTCTCTCTCTCTCTTTCTCTGCGCCGTGGTTGTGCAGATCAGCAAAAGATTAATGGGAGGCAATAAGTATGCCGATTACACCAGACCACTTTAATAAACTCTTCCGGCTCAGATTTATTTAATGCATTCGTGATCATGGAGGTTATTTGGTGGTCAGCTTGACCACCTGTGTGGTAATATAGACAATGGAAATGGAAAAGATGAAGAATATATCACCTGGCATGAGATAATTATCTCAGGGGGCAAATGGGGCAATGCATGTATGTACACGTGCTTCAGAGTGCAGCCCATGAAGACGCCACTAAAAGGCAGTCACCATTATTTCCATAAATACTGAATCCATTTTTTCCCGTGGTGTGAAAAGCAAGCAAATTCATACAAATTTCCAATTTCTTACGCCAGTAAATGTTTGGAATAATGTATTTGTTCTACAGATTTGTTATTCTACAAATCAGTGCGATCGGCACTGGCCATCCATTGCTGTTTTATGCCGTGATCGTCTGAAAGCAGTCGAGAGACTCCATTTACACTCTTCTTAAAAGGCACTCAGAACTGTGCTCTGAAAAATATAACGCATGTCTAATTGGAGCTTGAAATTTATTTTAAGGTCTCAAGAAAATTCATTATGTTTTTTTTTTTAATAAACTCCATAGAATGTATTCAGCTGAGCGCGCCTAGCAACCACTGAGTAAATGTGCCTTATACTGTAATCTGATTTATGAACAATATGTCCAACTACACACCTTCCCCTGTTAACGTGTTGTATTTGACGCTCAGAATCACCGTAGTTGCTTTCCTCAGACACTGAAACATGGACACTCGTGTGTTTCTGCTGTGTCGCCAGCCGCTTTCTCCTGCACTTTGTTCGCGTGGACTGTGCATTCTCATTTAAATACTGTAAATAAAAAACTGACACAAGTCCTGAGGGCTGGATTAGACGGAGCCTCAAACTCACTGTACCCAATTACCCGTTACAGGAAAGAGAGCAGTGTGCCTTCATTTCATCTCCTTCCCCGACTCAGATAATGTGGTGCAGAACAAGGAACACATTAGTTCACTCTTTATCTGAAGCACAGTCTTATCGTGGGCCCCGCATTCTCCCCCTAGTTATCTCTCTTCATTAAAGATAATACAAATGTGCTCGAATTTGCTTGTTGTGTAACGAACCGGCGACGTGGGCAGGAACAGGAGTGCTGGCAGGTGGGGAAAGGTTGTTGGGACGGGGTCAAAAGGAGCCAACCTCATTCATTGCTTTCTGTTTTCGGTGTCAATTCTGGGGAATACAAATAGAACTGAGGCCCGTGGTGGGGATACTCATTTCCTCTCCAGGTAAAAACCCTGCAAGAGCATTTTATCAGCCTGCACACAAGCTAATAACTGTGACTATCTGATATAAACATCAGAGGTAGGCGATTTGATTTGGCCGGATAACAGTAATGTATTCGCGAGGAAGCTTATCCAAAACCCCCAGGATGATTTTCACTGCCATTACAGCCTGTTTTGTCTGGGGGGGTGGGGGTGGGGTGGGGGGATGGTGATGGTGGTGGTGGTGGTGGTGGTGGCGGTGGGGGGGGCTAAGTTGTTGAGGGTGCTCCGAGGTTCTTCTTGAGAAAATGTATATTGTATTGTTAACTGTTCCGTCCAGATCTGTTGAATTCCTCCGCCCGCTAACTATGCAGAAAGTCAATGCACTGCGTTCGCCTCGACCCTGACGTGACAGCTCACAAAGCCGCTACATGGAAATTTCAGGATCTCAGTCGCAGCCGTTCTCATACCCGTATTTGCCTTCTCCCTTCCTTCGCCAGTACTACTGTATGTCAAATAACAGAAAGCCCATGTCCTCCAGAATTCATTTCCTCTCCGCCTGGCTATTCATATGCTGACAGAAGCCATTACATCATAAACTAAGGCTACATATGCATTAACCTGTGATATGATTAAAAGGCGGTCAGCATGGTTACAGCAGGCAGTGCACTGTATTAAATATGTATGTCCCTCATATACTGACCATATATAGTATGTCTGGGCTGGTTGGGTTATTAGAAACAGACAGGCCCACTCAATTCAGGTCCAAAGCTCCCTTAAGCTATTTACTTTAAAAGGTATGCAGAGGGAGATGGAAGCCATACCGTAGAATTGACATGGCTGCTCATGAACCTCTTAGGCAAGATACCCATTTCCTGCCTCCAGATTAGACACAATCAAATCATTACTATCATGCAATATTAAAAGAGACATTTTTAAGCATTCCAGCACTGTGCCTATTTTTTTATGATATATTATTTTAATCTCAGGTCATAATCATAGCCCCAAGGCAAACATATGGTGTATGTTTCCTGAATGACTTACCTGAATATATTGAGAAGTGGGCCAAAGTCTTTGGAAGGTGTTGCAAATGTGTGGCCAAATGCCGAGTTTTTATCCAGTTGTTGCAGACTTAAATTAGAGCTTTCTTTCTAATTAAGGTGATTTTCCACAGACAATGTTGTTGATATGGACATATCCTCATGTGCGCAGCATTTAAATGCCTCATGCTGCATAAGATTGGGACTTAATGTATAATTTATAGGTATGTCAATGCAACTAGGCAGCTCTCATGAAAGATCAAACTGATTTAGAGGTAAGTAAATTTGATAAAAAGCCAGAACCGCAGAATTCCGAGCTCCACTTCCACACGCAGCTACAAGATGAACATCAGCTTGTGTTGCAGCTATTTTCAGAAGTTCAGTTCAGACTTCTAGAACCAGCTCTTGTCGAATTTACCCTTTCACCCAAGTATCACCCTTTTGTGAATCAGTTAGGCAGATAACAGTAAGAAGAAGGAAGAATGTAAACAGAGCAAGTGCCTGGAATTCATGGTTAACATTGATGGCTGACATTCATTCCTGGTCAGTGATGAACCCCGCTGTACTTTCTCACATGCAAAAAAGAAACTGAAATTATATAACAGAACGAAATTGTGATTTTGTAGCCTTGGAAAGTCACTGCTAAGACATAAATTCTAGGGGTTTAATGCTGTTTAATGCTGTATGCATGTGTGTTCCTTTGCATAAACATGCTCTTTAAGTTGTGTGTGTGTGTTTTTGGGCACGTAAATCTTTCCCTTTTCATCAGAATAATGGACATACCCCCAGTTGGCATGTCAGTGTCTATTGATTCCAATAACGCCAGGCTTATGAGGCAGAGACTCAGAGTACCAATAGTCTCTCTGCTGTACATCCCTAATAGATGATGCAACAGGGTGAAAATGTTTTGACCATCCAAACCTGTAAAGGGTATGCAAGAGTTTTTTTTTTTTCTGAATTATTATAAGTAAGGCTTACACTAATCATTTAACAGGTATAAGTAAGAAGAGCTTGAAATTATGTTTTTAGCAGAGAAGTCCTTCTGTATTAGAAAATAAATCCAAATGAAAGGGTTAAACTGGACGAGCTGAGCTCACCCAGAAATCAGTTGTGCTTATGAGGCCTGTCAACAAATGCCTGGCACGTCCAACCAAGAATCTTCCCTGAGTTTTATTTAATCAAAGGACATTCTTAGGCACCCTTTAAGAGAGTGGAGGATGAGCATTGCATGGTGGCACAGCATATGAATACCCAAACAGCGCAATCTCTCAATGGACAAGCTCTCCACTTGCTGAAGTAAGAAGATCAAAACACTAGGAGTACAATGCCTTATTTTTCATCATTTAGACTGCATTTCAGAATTTGGAAGCAACACCTCCCCTTAAAAAAACAAATACTTTTTTAACAAGGTCTGCAGATCTCACAGGTGCTGATTATGTAATATTAACTGGGTCAACAAGGCTTCTTTTTCCTCACACAAAGTTTCTATTTCATTTCTGCAGTATCCCCGGAATATAAAATGAAACAGGAGGGCGAAACTGAAACAAGTCATTAAGACTGCCCGTAGTAATAAGGCTGATCATATTCAAATTGAATTAACTTAATTATCTTTGATGATTTGCAAATGAAAGGTAAGACAAATTACCTTCCTGCTTTTTGCACCTCTTCTTTTTAATGCCTGGCCAAGTAATTAGTTACACTCCTGAAACACAGAACCTATCAAGTCACATTAATGGTTCTGCTGCCGAAATTAATTCAGATATTAAAAAATACATTTCTGACCATAATCTCCAGGACTCAAATTAAATATTAACCAAAAGCTGTCTGCAGCTGAAATGAAATTTGTCCTTTGAAGTGTTTTTATTAATCTCGCGTGATGTGGAGGTGTTTGGAGTTCTCTCAACGCGCACGTCGCCTCCATCTCTGCGCATCACTTACCTCCATTTATTTTGCAGAGCATAATTCTATTTATAAATGAAAATCTTATTAAAAAGAAGACAAGAAAAATTAGTTGCCGGCTCTGGACGGGTGGTGTAGAAACAAAATGAGCCGCCTAACAAAAAGTGACATTTACAAATGACTTGTTAATTTAAAGGGGGTTGAGGGATGGCGGAACTGAGTCGCGGTGACAGGAGGGAACCGAGGGGACGACGGTCCAAGCCCGTGGTGACCGCGTGCCTCTCCGCGGCTCGCAGGCGGAGGTGCGCCCCGCGGAAAGCGCGCCTCTCGCGGTGCGTTTCGCGCCCGCGCTCTGATGCAGAGGAGCAGGAGGAAGGGGGTGTCGGACTTTCCGTCGGCCCGCGCCGCGTCACGTGACCCCCCGGCGCGCGGGTCTCGCGGGTCTCGCGGCTCCGGCGGCCAGACCCGGGCCCTGCCCTCGCCGAGGATGGGAAGTGACGAAGTCTGAGCGCGGAGTGGGTCGCCACGGCGACGTCCCCGCCGCCTGTCGCTTTCTGCTTGAGGAAATCCCCAAACAGACATTATTACACATCACGCTCATGTTGGCGGAAGCCGGATGATAAATAGCCACAATCAGTCTTGTTTTAGCGACTGGAGCTCCAGAGGATACTCGCTGGTGGAGAAGGCTGGAGAGAGAGAGAGAGCACAATGGCGGCCAAGCGCAGCGCAAAGCCAGCAGATGCGGCCGAGTGTCACCTTGCACTCGTTCCCACCTTGTGCCCATCCCGTTTGATTGGATGACCCACATTGTCACTGGAGCTAACTGCGCAGGGCCACCAGAAAACGCTATGCTTTCACTGTTTGCAATGAGAAATTCTGAGCAGAAACAAAACGCTCATAAGGAAATGATCAACAGTGGTAGGCAAGTGACATTTAAATTGAATGCCTTAGTAATGGATGACATCCTCCTCGTGACCTTCATTTGGCCGGAGGAGCAGCAGCAGCTGTGTGCCGAAAAGGTCTGGACCAATCAGAGGACAGCAGTCTACTAAATATTGCCATTCACCTCCTTCGCCTGTCCAGAAAGTTCCATGTTTGTGCTGCTGCATGCTGGGAGAAAATGACCACTCCAACCAATCAGAGATCCCCACAGTATTTGGCACCAGGGAAGCGCAGCCAAAGTAAAAGGTCACTTGGAGAACGCAATTCATCTGAAAGACCTCATATTGCATTACATTATTGATGCACTTAGAAGACACACTTACCCAGAATGACTTACATCACATCACACATTAACCATTCCTACAGCTGGGCATTTACTAAAGTGAATTGTACCTTGTACCCTGTTCAGTACCTTGCTCAATAAGTGTCCCACATGAAATTTAAACTTGCAGCCCTCTAGTCAGAAGTTCATTTTCCTAAACAACATGCCACATAGCTTGCCAGATGACCACAAGAACCTGAAATTCCATTTTCATTTGTAACCTTCCCATTGTTGCTGGTAGAGTAGCGTGACTAATGCGTTTCCTCCTTTAAAGATGTCAGGCACCCTTGAGTCAGTTAGGTCCAGTCTCTCCTCAGAGACTTCACCAAGCGCTCTCTGAGAGGAAGGCGGGGGGGGCTTCATAATGTTTTTACCAAGGGCCAACCACCAACAGCCCTCCCTGTCCCCTTTGTGAAGGCACACCAGGGGTCTACCTGAGAGTGTTCCATGCCTCCCCTCCTCTAACTGAGCAGCTAATGAGAGGACAACTGTGGGGGAATCATAATGGGCTCGGTGCTTTAGCTCAAGGCTAACTGCGGTACACAAGCATTAAACCATAGCCAAAGTAATTGAAAAAATGACAGGCCATACATACCGGGCGCACATGTTGTTGCAAACTGTTATGATTATTGTCTCAATGACCGTTATTGGTCCAGGGTGTCATCACAAAGGCAGTGCCATCCCCTGCAAACCTCACACATGGCAAGGAGGTCATTGTAGAGCCAGCAAAGAAAAGCAGCAAAAGTAACACTGGTGGGAAAAAAAACCCAGGGAAAGCACTTGATTGGACACACTTGGTGCAGATTTTCCTCATTAGGGTAATTACGCACTTCCCCTGCAATTCATTTTCAGACTTTTTTTTCTTTGAGTTTTTCCTTAATAAAATTGAACAAAATCAAAGCTACAGCAAAATATAAATGTGAAATGATAATTATAAGTTAATCTACGATTGACTTTCAGAAAACATCACAGCACCCTGGAGAGCATTAGGAGGAAAATGCCCACCCAAGCCTTTTGTCACTTTGCGGCTATGAGACTGGCACATCTCTAGTTAGAGAGGACCTGGCATGAGGTGGGAACATACAGGATGCTGTCCTGTTTGTAGACAGAGTGGGGCTACCGTCAGCTTTTCCTGGGGTTTAGCTTTGCTCACAGCTCCACCTGCTTGTCATCTATTGATACTGACTATCCATCCACCAAGGCCTCTTACCAGACTAAGGTCTGTGCCTGTGTCCTGTAGCATGCTGTTAGAGGTTGCTGTGCCCCGTAGTATGCAGCCAGAGGTTGATGTATCCTGTAGCATTCGGTTAGACATTTCTACTTCCTGTAGTATTCAGAGCAGATTCTAAATGGAGGGGGAGGGAAAGGTCCTCAGGGCTTCTGTCAGATCTAAAAGGACGGCCAGTGTCTGTGGTTCGGGTGACGTAATAGTATGAGAATATGAGGCGCATGCACTGGACAATGACAGAAACCTGATGAAGGTGTGAACCAGGGACAAACAAGCAAAATGACCCCAAGCATAATGTATTCACAACATTTCCACAATGGGTCTGGTGACAGCCAGGGAGGCTAGCATTGCAACTGTGAAAGGACAAGCGAGTCACTTCAAGAAACCAAATATGAGGGAAAAACAGGTAGACAACAGAGAAACAGAAAACACTGCAGTCCCGCTGAAAGGGAGAGATCTAAAATGCTAAACAAGGCTTCTATCATTAAATGTTAAGCTTTAAGGATAATGGATCTATAAATCTCATACAATTTAATCTCTAGAGTGCCTATGGTCTCAGGTCACAAGCAAGCAAAAACCATATTCATGACATTGTAAATTCTCATTGTCACAGCAACAAGGGGAAAGTTTTTTTTTAAACTGAGGGTAATACATCACATTTGTACCGTAATAGTTCACTAAGTGCTCCTTTTAAAGGGCAGCTTTTATGACAAACAGGCGCTGAGGAAAAAGGCTGTTATTTTTAATGGAAATAAAATCAAGAGAGTCACACTGTTCCAACAACACTTAATGTTAGTCATTCAGGAACCCTCCGCTAATGTCAATTGACACTTACCTCTCCCCAATTTTAAATGTAATTAAAACAGCTCAGTTAAGCTCCACGATGCAAACCACTTTATGTCAACACTAATATTACTTTCTTAAACTATTCATGAATTTCGAGGGCACATGTTGGTGTAAAATTAGAGTAATTACTATTGCAGTTAATTTTTTGCTGTGGTATTTCACACCTAGAGCTCCACCAGCTGTCATTTGCTGCAATTTTTTTTTCCTGACAAAACAAAGGGGTTCCTGTTCCTCACATATTTCTGCATGCCTGACTGAAAGGTGAGTTTTGTAACAATAATAAACCAGCTCCCAAGCGAAACAGGTGCTGTTTTGGGCCCGTTTTGGGCCCTTCCTGTTTCCAATGGACGCGGGGCTTGCCACTTACTCTTAACGGGTTCTGAGGCGAACGCTGGCACCGAGTGAGCTGTCTAATTCAAACTCCTCAAGCGGAGTATAATGTTCAATTTAAACCGCCGGAGTTCGAGTGTGCCTTCGGAACGCGTCCGCAAATGCGAATTTGAATTAATAATCCAGAAAATTGAAACTATTTTCAATGCTCGGCCTGCGTAGCGACATTCCTCCTCCCTTTGCCCTGTCCCCTGCTCCCTTTTCCCCCTCCCTACCACTCCGCTCCTCTCCCCTCCTCTCTCCTCCGCAGGGTCCTCACATCCACAGGGTGTCAACGCCGGGGGGGGGACACAGCGCAAACTCCCCCTAACGCGAGAGGCTCACCGGCCAGGGGCCCCCAGTTCGCCGCGCGCTTGAAAACTTATCGCCGGCGATATTATTTTCATCCTCCCGGAGAACGTCGGGGAGCGGGTTGCCAGGGCAACGAGAGGTCACATGGCCGCGGGGTCCGAGCCCGCAGTTGTGGAACCACTACGCATCCTGATGATGATTTATTCAACTACGGTTTAAAACCTGCAGTTTCCTCCCTCATTGCCTTAATGTAGCTGGGCCCCTCATTCATAACTGTCAAGAAGCTATTCATCTGGACCCTGGCTTATTAAGTCGAAAATTGTACATAAAATGCATTTTCCGGGGAAGGGAGGCAGCCATCACACATCTGCAGACAGATATTTGTAATTAGTTTTAGTGGAGGGGGGGTGGGAGGGGGGGTGCCTGGGGGCAAATTAGTATCAGTGGAGGGATAGCCGGGCACCAGCACCCTGATCCCCGTGCTAGAGATGGGCTGATGGTGACATGGTGGAAGGGTTACAGCGGTGCTCTGATGTCCCCCTCCTCTTCGGCCACGAGGGGGGGGGGGGGGGAACTGGGGGTGGGGGGAGCGGTGACAGAGCCATGCAATATTAATGAGGCGCTGAGAAACTGAACGTGTGAAGCAAACCGGCAGCTGTAGGTCGCAGCGCTTACAATAACTTATACATGAGGAAGAAGCACCGGCCGCGATAACGGATCGCCCGGCCGTCGCTCGCGGCCCAACGGAACGGCGAAACGGAGAAAAGAAACAACAAAAACAGACAAAAGGAAAAGTCTGGCCTAGCAACCGCTGCAGACGCCGACAAGTGAGTGATGAATAGGCGGCCTCTCCCCGGGAAAATGAGCTACAATTAAGCAGCTTAAAAAAGGGAAGCTAATTGCCTCTGACCTGCCCTGTGATAGTGAAACCATGCTGCTAACATAGCGGGGAAGATCATTTGGAGATGCCCTTCCCAAAAAGCACAGATGCTCCAAATGAAAGACTAATACCTCCTAGACCCCCTTAGGACCCCGCCCTGGGACAGCATTGAGGAAGAAGAGGACAGCAATGAGCAGCTGGTAAGCACCCTCTTTGTGTCTTTACACACGGAAAAAATGACACCCTATTTCCTGTTTTGCATTGTGAAAAATTAAAAATGGAACGTCATTATTACATCACTGTTGGACACGCAGGACTTAGCCCTCTTGACTTCTTGCAGAGATGACTTAAAGTGCATGCATATGGTATATTACGTGAAAGCCCATGATAATGGAAGAAAAATATTTTGGTTATTTAATAAGTCTGCTCGTGGGCAGAAGCCTGTACTAAATGGCGCCTGCTTTGCCTATTGGGATGAATCACAAACAAGCTTAGAATAGTCATGTGACCTATAGTCATGTGACCTATTAAATAAGTTTTGAGCCTCACTGCACGACCAATCCGCCCACAGCCTGCTCACACCAATAACACAAATTAGAGAGCTGGGCTTGTTGCCAGAAGTTGCAGATTACATTCCAGTGCCGCGCTCTGCTGTCGTTCCTTTTAGCTGTTCTGCTCTACCAGACATCCACCTGTACAAACTCTCAAAACGCGAGCCTCCTTGCTTGCCGTGAAACGGGAATGTCCACTGAGCAGACGAGGAAGGTAACATTATTTTTTTCCCTTCACGCCCAGCAGGGAGAAGAGCCGGAGGTCCTCAAGTATCAACACACAGCAACCAAGTCTCGAGCGCCGGCTGCTTTCCGCCGCCGCTGTCCCCGCAGCCTGAGGTGCCAGAGCCGTGCTCACGCAGGGAACACGACGCTCCGGAATACAGAGCCGTGTAGGTGCGAAACTGATGGCTGATCTAGGTGCCAAGCAGAAGCCGAAAAAAAATATCAGGATTTCATTAGTGTAATGAAAGGGGGTGCTAATAAATTAGAATGCCACCCAGAAGCACTCTCGAATCAAGCCGCTTCTATTAATAAATTGCACGCAAAGAGAAGAAGGAAAAAAAAAAGGGATAAATGGAGTATTGCGGTTCTACCCTCCACTGTGTGCCCATAGCATGCTAATTGATACTTCTGTAACTCCTTGAGAATTGGAGGAAGATTGGTGGTATTTTTATTGAGGCCAAAGAGCAAAATATTTCAATGTACAGCATGAGCCCAGATATTATTTTTATTCTTTCACCCTGAGAATGAAGAATAATATGCGATACCAGAAGGCCTTGATTCTAACTGGTTTGTAGCCGTCTACAACCTATTCTAGTGTGAAATGAAATTTGTGCATCACATAATGGCAACCTTAAGAATATAAGGAATTTTAAGCAAATACCAGGATTTTTTGGAAGTAGTACTTTCTGTCACATACTGTTGCAGTTAAAAAGTAACTTGTTTTAATTCCTTATTCAAGGTTATAGACAAAGAACATTGTTTTTTTTAAGCTTTGGCCATGTTCATGACAGAAGACAGCCCAGTTCAATGTACTACCCCATAAGTCTCTCTCAGCCCACACATACAAAAAGACCCTCTCTTTTACCTCAGCTACACTGCCTTTCTCTCTGTTGTTGACTACACAGCTCCTCAACCATAATTACATCAAGACTTTACAAGAGTCTCTGTGACCAACTCCACTATTTACAGTTTTTCCTATTGTGAGGGTGTGGGAAACAGAGCACAAGGCAGTGCATGTCATCAGTAAGGTCACCACAGTCTGGTGTAAGATCATGCTACCCTGTGCCGTTTGTGTCACCTTGCCTCACGTTAGTGATTAGTGAATTAGCAAGAATGGGGAGGAAGCGTCCAACCAGGTGAGAGGTGGGGAAAGAGAAGGCCTGGGGACAGGGCAGGGGGTGGTCAATTACTGGAGGAAGCAGCCACCACAACACTGGGAGAGAAATCCAATTGCTGAGAGTTTTTTTTTTTGGGGGCACCACACTGTGTGTCCGACGTGTGTGTCTTTGCCCAGTCACCCCCTCTTTCAGAACCCTGGGGGGGCTCTCCGAAGAAGGCAGCTTTGGGTCGAATGTGAGGTCCAGGGATACGACAGCAGGGTGTGCTTCTGATTAATCCTCCCAGTGCACTATTGTTCCCTATATCTGTGTGCAAGGAAAAGCTAATTATGTTCTATGATCAGTGTACCTTTTTTTATATTTGCACATTTTTGCCCCATAGCGTAAATCCTACACAGGCCTAACCAGCCCTGATCTCCTCTTGCTCCTACCCTTGAAACACACCAACTCAGCCACCCTACACAAGCGGACAGGCAGATAAGCTATCCTCACCCATGCTGTCCTCAAAGATTTCTGCTGATAAGCGTCTCCAATTTCCTCTCCTCAAGGTTTATAAATCCCACTGATTTCCAAATTCCAGCCGGGAGGTCAGGGGAGCGGTTAAATCTAGGCTTGACTTAAGCGCAAGGCCCTGCAGGAATTGGTCGTGTTTCGCAAAATAAAAAGCATTTGTCACGCAGATAAGGAGAGTGGTAACCTGAGCCAAGACAAACATGGAGGGCACTCGCTCTTCGGGCGGGACAGACATTTTTTACAGTTCACAGATAGGTCCTGGATGAACTCCTGTCTTATTAACTATCCTCGTTCCTTCCCCTCCGTGTCAAAACTCTGCTGCAAACCCAGCACTGGGAAATGTTCCTGTTTGATTTCTCACAAAATCAATGTTAGCCCTGTCACACATAAAATAGAAAATATTATATGTAGGACACATTTACCAGTTTTCCAGCAATATGGTTCTACATACAGCTGTGTGGCCACAACTAAAATAAGGACAATCAACTGCCATATGCTATGGGTAAAAAGAGATCTGATGAGGGTAAGAAACAATGGAAGTCTGGTAAATACATCACATACTATACCTGCAACATTACAGGATGATATGGGTAACTCTATATAAAATCTGAGGTGGTATTTTTCTAGGACTACTCAGGCGGATTTTTTTTTTCATTTCTTCTTGTTCTCTGTTCACTCTGTCTCCTTACGACAGTATCTATCAACATCTTCATTAGAACTTCAGCGTCTTTTTGAAAACCTACCCCACAGGCCTCAAACACAACGGTAAGCTAATACTGCTAAAATAAATGGGTAACACTGTACAACACTTATATTACACTATTTGGACTAATATACTATGGTAATTGAGAAAAGAAACTTTGCAGTGAAGAACACACAACAAATAGTACTATTTTAGAGCATTCTCTTCTCCAAGGACGACACAACATAATACAAGACATAATATTAATATATCACAGAAATGATGGAGACCGCTTTTGTCTGATAAGTTGTGTGGTGATACTCCTCTCTCTCCTGTGAAGAGGACTATGGGACAGAGGAAGGCTGACTTTTATTAGACAGCTTTTTAATTATCATAATTAAATAAATAATATTAATTTCATAAACCATTTGCCATTACACGGCACAGATGAATGTTCATAACAGAAACTCCACACTCTTAAGTATGAAAAATCAAAGGACCCAGCCGCATTCAGCCAGGCACTGACAATGGACTCCTGTCACTTCAAATGAAATAAATACTGCAGACTGCTATCTGAAATGAAAACAGCATGACTTTGATGGTGATGGCAGGGGGGACCTTTGCGCTCAGTACTTCTAATCCCCGCCATTACTGAAATGGAGTGTGGCTGTAATAGAGCACTTTCAGACAGCACTTTAGCCCTAAATGTTAATGCAGTTTACCTTTTCTAACGTGATCAATACGCAGAGGCAAAATGCCTCTAAATTACTAAAGGCAAATATGGATCTATTAGCACAATGTTGGTTTTAGCTTTTTCCCGTCTTTTCTTCTTCCTTTCTCCGACGGAGAAAAATCCTTTCTCTAAAAGCCTGCCGCTCTTAACCTCAAACCGTTTCCCTAAAGGAACCTTTTGATTGTGACTAACTTTAGAAAATCTAATTACAACGAGCCGTTGCTTTAAAGTTTCCTCCACCCACTCGCACGCCTCCATGCTGTCCGGCTCCCTTTTTTATTGCAGTCATTATCCAATGTCATGTTTCCATTATAATGCTATTAGGAGACTTTAATGCAAATGGGAGACTGAATCAGAGGTAAAACAACAAACAAAAAAAGCATCCGGTCCACTGGTGGGAACATCTGTGAACCGTCACGCACACGCGCGGAAAGGAACACGAGTTCTTTTCAGAGAGCGAAATTCATTAGGGCTTATTGTTACTTACTGTAGTGTCTTGCACTTTGAAATGCAGCCAGAGGTGGAAGAATAAGAACTCACTTAACAGGCCTTCATTTACGAATGGGCTACCTCTGCTTCCTTTCCAAAGGAAGAAAAAGAAAGAAGAAAACGTAAATTCATTTCCAGAAGCACGGACGATGGCTCCGTCCGTCCTGCATATTTGAATGGCATTCGGCTAAATTGAATATGGATTTACCATCAAGGCATTCGCAAATTTCTCAAACGAGATATCAAAGTCGATATTTTAAGTCAACAGTATTTCCACTGAGCCGGTAGCACAACAGAAAAGAGGCATAATTATAATCAATAGCATTTGGTTTTGTTTCATAAATGAAACCATTAGAGATATTAATGTTTTATCCCAATCCCTAGTAACTATGGAGACCAAAGACTCTTCCCAACACCAGTTAAATATCTATGGGTCAATGTCGTTTTTTGAGCTCTTAGTCTACATTCCGAGAAACCACATAATGTATATAAGGACCAGATTTTTTGACAGAAATGTTGACACAACTGAAGACAACCATGCAAGTATTCGGATCAGAGGAAAACTGATTGAAAGGAAACCAACTGCCAGCAAAGAGAGTGCCAGCAAAGGATGACTGACAGTTACATGAAGTAAGAACTGGAAGCGAAATATTGGTGTTAAGAGATAGCTTCCAACAACGGCCATGGTCATTTAAGCAGCCGGAACACTGCAGCAGGGGTTTGAATCACGAATATATTGCACCTTCTGATCAGCTTTGACAGGTGCTAAGATTCATTTCCAGGACTTTCAGGAAGCTCAGGTAAGGCTATACTGACATCTGAAAAGCTACTGAAATTCTCTGAATCTTCATCGGGACAGACACAGTGTCTTGAGCAAAAAGGGATATTTGCCACTTGGAATAGTGGCTATACATTACATTATTGTCATTATCCAGAGCAAATTACACAGGGTACAGTTCATACTTAATACCCATTTATACAGCTGGATATTAACTGAGGCAATACTGGGTTAAGTACCTTGCCCAAGGGTACAGCAGCAGTGCCCCAGCAGGGAATCAAACCAGCAACCTTTTAGTTATGAGCCCTGCTCCTTACCTCTACACCACACTGCTGCCCACGCTGGTTATAAAGCAGAACTTGCTACCGGAAGGTTGTAGGTTGGAATCTCTGAAGGGCCACTGCTAATACTCTCCTGAGCATGGTACTTAATCCAGATTGCTTCTGTAAATATCCAGCTGTACAAATGGATAATGTGCAGAGGTCGCACTGGATAAGATTGTCTGCTAAGCAAATTGATAAACGAAGCTCTGCCCAAGAAATTCAAACAATTCCATTTTCTAACAGCACATTTCATGATTGAGGGATTGCATATTTATAATTATTTTGTTGCTCTTTCCATTAACGTCTATAACTCTAAAACAGATTGCTTCCATTTACTCAGATATATTGATTGAGCAAGTAATGAATAATACTCTGTTTGTATCATCCTGTACCAGCCTTAGTCTCAGAATGCCCCTGGCTCCTGTTCCAGTAGCTGTGACGTTGGTGTACGGCATACTACTCAGCTCATATCTCTCGTAATCAGATTAATGACAGGTCTGTGGTCAGAATTAATTCAAAACATTGACCCCGCCAATACAGGTGTCTGAAAGAGAGCTGTACTTACTGCCCAAACCGGTATTGAAATTTGGGATTGATTCATTTATCATTTGTGTGGGCGGGTCAAACAAAAAATGAAGCCCTTACCTGAATACCATCTGATTGGTATTTAAATTCAAGTGATGACAGAGAACGCTCAGCGGGCTGATTGTTTTGACGTGATGAAATAACCCAGGACTAATACGCTTGATTGCCTTTAGATGGTCCAGCGCCAACCATCTGACAAACCCGACGACAAAAACGAACAAGGAGCAACGGCCGTTTGGAAATCATGGCAGATTTACACCAAACGTTTTCACTGTGTGCACGTGAACACGATTCCTTTAGCTGTATGAAAATAACAAACACGTGAGCAGACGTGCAGACAAACACAACCCGACATAGATCACCCAGGGGGACAGACACGTACTGCAGGCTCGGCCCCTGGAGAAAATACAGAGGGGTGCACTTGCAATCTACGGGAGGGCCCAAAACTTCATATCTTAAAAAAAGTAATAAATATTATACAGCCATCGGGATATAAGGATACAACTGGGGGTGCACTGAGGTCTGTCTGGGGGTGCAATGCACCCCTAACTACCCCCATAACGCCGGCCCTCATGGAAATGGCGTCACCTCACAGAGAATGACTCTCTTTCCTGCGGAATCAGAGAGAGAGAGAGTGAAAGTTTGCATCTGTTACTCGGAGGGGGCGCACCTGTCTGATCGGCGGGGGCGCCCTTGAGAAAGCGGCCCGTGGGGGTGCCTCTCTTCCCCCCCGAATCCTCCACGCCTCATCCTTCATCCGCGCTGCTCGTAATGTCCCGTCATCGCCACAGTTACACCTGAACACTCCGCTGCTGCCAAACACCTGGCTTGATCTTCTTCTGTCCAGATGAAAAATAAGCATAATCTGCTTTTTGAGGATACAGCAAATGAGGGAGTTCATGACAAATTGCGCGGCGTCCCTAACGTGGAACAGTTAGCGGGCCCACGGGCACAACTGAGCGTTTCTCTTTTTATTATCGTCAGATTTGTCTTACCGTTGCGGCATTCATTTACATAAGAGATGCCATAATCCCAGCCAGTTTACAGGGTTTACTTTTTACATGTCGGCTTAAACAGTGGGATTCTTACAGGAGTAATTCAGGTCAAGTGCCTTGCTCAAACTTGCAACAGCAGCAGTTCCCCATCTGAGATTCAAGCCTGCAACACTCTGGTTGCCAGTCCAGTTTGTTGACCATGACTGATCAAGAGGAGAGCACTTCAGTATACAGGCACCAGTGTGAGGTAATGGTAAGGAGCAGGGCTTGTAACCCAAATGTTACTGGTTCGGTTCCCTGGAAGGGGAATGCTGTTTTACCCTTGAACATAGTAATTAACATGAATTGCCTATACAAACAGATAATATCCATAATTTATGTATAAACTGTGAGCTGTGTAAGTTCCTCTGTGTAGGAGCATCTGCTAAGCAGAGGTAGGATAATGCACAAGGGGCCTGGTCATTAAGCTGAATGACAATTAGAGTGTGGTGCACTCTAACTGCGCATTTTTGAAACTTGTGATTGAGCACACACACATATCCCCAGTTCCATCCCACGCCCTGCCTGTCAGCCTCCTCCCACCCCTCACACCCCTCCCACCCTCCACCATGGGGCTGCAGAGGCTGAGTTCTCCCTCAGAGACACACACGCGCGCGCGCCCGCGTTTATCACAAACCGGCTGCAATCACTTCATCAGCTCAAATGTATCCTCTCTGCATCTGGACAAGCCAACAGCGCACCGCCAGCAGCCGAAGTTCGGCAGCCAAGAAGTCTCTAAAGCGGAAAATTAAACTCATGCCACTTACAAGTCATTACTCTCTGGCTCTGTAGACGGGGCAACCGAAAGGAGCCATCTTCTCTGCTGAGATTTTTTCCTTTTTTTTCCTGTTATATAGGCTCTAGTTTACTGCAGTGCAGAAAAATGCTCCTTCGTGCTTTCAACTGCCTACATTGAGTCAGGAATTCCATCTTTAAGTTAAGGGAAATGTATGTTCTGTGAGTATTGTAGGATATCAGTTTTAAGTAGTGTGTAATAATCGGTAAGATATGGTGGTGAAAGAGAGACAGGGCCGCCGTGGCTGTGTGAAGTGGTGGCAGGTGATTTCGGCTCGTGAGAGAAGGCTTGCAGGTGTGAATTCGAGATGGAACCCAGCTGTAACAGGTGTTGTACCCCTGAGCCAAGGTATTTAACCTCAATAATTTCAAATAACCTGTTCCTGCGCAAGAGTGCAGGACAATGTGTAAAACCTGTGAGCTATGTACCTTACTATGAATATGAATGTTTGCTAGTGAAATGATAAATACCAATAAATGATTCTGTAGGTTCTGTTGAAAATAAGAACAAAAACCATTTGCTCAGATGTTATGTAAGTCATCCATATTAAAGGACAGCAGTGTGTTATAGTGATAAGGAGCAGAACTTGTAACTGAAATGTTGCAGGTTCAATTCCCTGCTGGGGCACTGCTGCTGTACCGCTGGGCAAGGTACTTACCCCACAACTGCCTCAGTAAACATCCAGCTGTATAAATGGATAACATGTAAAAAATTGTATGTAAAAATGTAAGCTGGTCTGGGTAAGAGCATCTGCTAAATGCTTGTAACATAATGTAATATGAAGGGAATAGCTAGTAATATTGCAGCACTGAAAATTTAATTTCTTCTGCACAGAAAGATGCACAAGTTTAAAAAAAATCTATCTTGTGATTAGGATGATACAGTATGAACTCAGGTACCTGAAGTAACGTGCTTTATGCATGTTTACGTGATGAGCATCTGAAGCACATGAATTACATGGCTGTGTGATCTAAAATGCTCTTTGCAGGTTCTTGATTTATAGTTGTGGCTTCACACCTCATATGTGGAGGTTGATGTACGTGCAGCATGAGAGAAACGATGTTCTGCATCTTACCAACGCTATCGAATGCCTCTCTGCCACCGCCAGGTCTGCCACGTGAGAACATTACCGCTCACACTTCATATCCTCGACAAAAACCCTGCAGTGGGGGATTTCAAAGCATTCTGACAAGAGGAAATGAGTTCACACATTCCGAGAGTTTTAACGCATCAGGGAGAGCTTGTTTCTGTTAGCTGAGGAGCACCAGATGGAAAATTTAAGCATTACTCTCTGTAAGTGATCCACGTTGCTAATGCATTATTTTACAGGGCAGGGGGCGGGGGTAAGAGGGGGTTTAACCATGGTCACGACCAATCGGTCAAACCCTACCTCTTCCCTGATACACCCTGTGACAGTTTTCATTGGTTGCAAGGGTGGGCAAAGTTAAATAGTTAAACTCCAGATTAATGCCCACTTTAAAGGTGCTGTCACGGGTTGGTACACATACTGATAAAAAAACAAAGCATCATGAAAGGTGATTTTTTTTCCTTAAATAGAAAGTACCACTCCCAGAACTATGCACTTTGCATCACTCTCTGAACAGATATTTAGATATTTTTCAAAACTCTTACATTACGAAAGAAAAAATCAAACCATTACAACATGTCACCCTGCCACCAGGACTAGATATACACAAGATCCTCAGACTTTTGAGTGTACTGAGAAATATCTGTAGGCTATATCCTCGGAGACTGCAGCTTGTCATGGATCTCTGACAGGGTCAAGAAGCAGAAAAGAGAGAAAAAGGGCATTTGAGTTTGTACGTCTGTCAAATTACTCACTCTACAATTAAGATAATTGAGTTGGTGGTGAACATACAATACTATAAAGACAGAGTTAAGACACGGTGATAGTTCTGATAGGCCTCAATTTCACGAGGCGGTGCAAATGCAACGCACTGTTTTAAGGCCTGGATCGGCATGGTGGAGCTAAACACGGCACATGGTGACGGTGCTGTAAATTGGGCCGCTTATCTGTGCAAACGAGTAGGAACCAGCCACTTTCACACATACCCCACTCACCCGACACCTCCATCAATGTGTTATCTTTATGAATATCCTGATGCTGCTGGAGAGAAAGTGAACAGATGACTCCTCATAACGAGCATGATTTAAAAAAAAAAGCCTGATTTAGTTCAAGGTTTTCAAGATGGCTGTACAAAGCTGAAAAATAGAAAAAAGATGATAAATACCATTGCCAAAGGCATTAAATTTCATCCTTAGTGACAGTATGGACTTGTTCTAGATATTTTTGTTGTTGATATTTTGACTACAAGAAAATTAATTTTTTCAGCAATAAAAAATTGGTATGCAAAGCAATTTGGCCAGTCCTGTCACATGGTTATCAAGCCAAAGCGTACCTATGGGCATTCCCACAGAAGGCCAGGACATAGCATGGAGTACAGCGCAGTTATGCTCATTTCAGCAGGTTGTGAAGGTGAGCTGATGTGACCAGGGTCCTGAAGGAATTCCGGGCCCACCGTGACGACCTCACAAACAAGCCCATTGTGAAGGGTTCATTCCGGAATCCCTGACTCCTGCCATGAGCCAATGGAAGAGCAGTTACTGATGGGAAACTTCTTACATATTCTAGTGAGCCGTGTATTACTCCCCTGGTTTGCTTGGGTGGTCCAATGCCGGAGTAACTGCGGGAGGGGATGGTTACAGCTGTCCAGTGAGATCTGAGTGTCTTTGCAGCCCGGTCTAGTTTTTCTGCCATTTCCTCTTTAAGCACAACAAAAAACACTCTCAGCCCACAAACACGGCAGTTATGTAGTTCAGAGTTAATCACGAGTAATTCATAAACACAATAAAATCTCATTCCCATGGAAACTTAAACAATACAACTGATGCAGTGCTTTGAAATCACACTGGCGTGCTAAAAACTGCCGTTCTGCTCAGACAAAGAACTGCATGCATCTTTACCCACATTTAAGCATTTTAAATCTACTTGAGGTTCAAATGTGTAAATGCCAACTGTGAATAATCAAGGGGAATGTGATCTCACCAAAAATGACAAGTGAGAATTGATGTCATCTCTGCGAGGATTTGATTCAGAGGGAAACAGTGAATTAATCACCTCAATAGCTTGATGAATGTGTTCCCGGAAAACTAATTTGATTTAAGTGCAATTGGGGAAAAAAACTGGGTGCTCAAAATGTGTCTGTGATGGCAGAACTAACAACATATCTGAAAGACCATCATTATTACATTGGTGAAATATGTCACATAATAAAACTTGATCAGTATGCAGAAATATTCTACTGCGCACATTGTGTAACACAAGTTTGTAGTTTTATAATTACTAAATGTTATACAAACTATCCTCATATCGCTAGTCCTATCACTGAACCTCTAACCTAAACTCCAGCCCTAAACCTGGTTAAGGGTTTACAAATGTTATGTTCTCTGTTCAAAGGAAAGCATTACCTTACCTTTCAAGTATAATAGCAACAGAGAACTGTGCTGCTTTACAAACTAACATCAAACAAATATGAAAGATTTGTGCACTAAAGGGCGACTGGTGATATCCACAATATGCTGTAATCCAATGGAACAACAGAGTATGATTGAAACCCAACAGAGTGTAAAGAACTTTGGAACAACTGGGGGTAAAGTGTACACACACATTCACACATACACACACATACACACACACACACACACACACACACACACTTAAAGCTTGAAGAGGATGCCAAGAAGAAAACAGCTGGGGACACATTATGTATTTCATGGGAGAACGAATGCTTTTAAGTGCTGACAACTTTGGCCAGATGAATTTTCATATAAAGAACCTCAATCTGGGAATGCAAAATAACTCAGGTACTGGAATGATTTAATATTAAACGTATTAGAGACTATAGCTGCCGGTAATTAGAATTTGCACATTTACAAATCAGCACTGATGGCAAAACAAATTATGAAATATCTGTGTGTTGCACTGGATACGGGGGGAAAATAGGATGACAGACAAAGTTAATGGGGTATTCAAAACAACACCGCTGTCAGAACACATCAGAGAACTAATCCAGCCAGAAAGAGAAGGCAAGAGAAAACCTGCTTAAAATATTAAAATGCAGTTTGCTAAAAGGTTTTTTTATTACCCCCCTGCACAAGTGCATTTACTTGAACGGCTGCATATTGCTCATGGGTCATTAGCTGTTCCTCCAGTGTCATTGTAAGTCTTGCTTTGAAAGAAAGAGTTGAGATTAAGTGGAAGTGCCTTATCTTATTGCTTCATTGTGAAATATTTTTTTTTCCCCAGCACTGTGCTCACTCTGAAATTCAGAAAAATATCTGCAGACTATGAGACAAGATGGGCCCTGTTCAGATTAATCATACCCCCGTCATTGGATTAGAACACATGTTCTCAGTGCTACAATATATTAATCATGAAGGCCCAGAGTATGTTCTATTACCAGCATTAGCAGTATTACCAGTAATGTATCCACGAGGAGGACATCATTCGAAACTCACGACAGCATGTGTAAACGGACCTGCTACAATGCGTCTGTTTGGAGAAGTAGAAAGACTGAAAGCAGTGTCTGTCATTTAGGTAGTTAGTTATTTAGCTCACAAAATAATTAGCAAAGTCTTCCTATTTCAGTGATCGTGATAGTGATACATGTAGTCATGTCATGCTCATGAAATGAATGAAGCATGAAGTGGCACAGGCTGTGTCCTGGTTGAACCAAGACTGGCCCTACCATCACAGCAAAAACACATGAAAAACAGTATTTCCTGACACTTTAGCAGTCAGATTTGCAGTGATTTTCTCTACCACGCAAAAAAAAAAAAAAAAAAAAAAAAAAACTTTGTAGATATGAAGAAGAACCAGGAGTGCAGCCATAGAGGGGCGGTGCTTCATGCATCACAGGCCACACCCTTCCCCAGGGGAGAAAAGCAACAGGGTAACCGGCCACACCTGACCTCAATGGTTCCACGTTAAGGGATGATAAAACCTTCCCAGAGAGCCTGGTTGAGTAGGAGAATTGCCAGTATTAGTGTGTGTGTGGGCGTGTGTGTGTGCGTGTGTGTGCGTGTGTGTGCGTGTGTGTGTGTGTGTGTGTGCGAGTGTGCGTGTGCGTGTGTAGAAATCTGTGTGAATTATGGAAAGTCTGTGTTCGACCTCTTTTTCTGGAAAACTACCTGCTCTGTGTCTTGACCTTTGCCTGTTTTTGGCTACTGTTTTTCCCATTCCCTTTTTGGGTCTCTGATAAACTTAGTTTAGCTGCCCAGATGGCTAGGCAGGAGACTGTTTTGGTTAGGCTCCGGGGGAGCTAGGTTCAGGTTGTATTTTATTTGTTTTTCTCAGACCTGCAAAGGTGTATTTTGTTTTTTGGGGGTTTTTGTGTTTTGTTTTTTTTGGGTGCTGTGGAGTAAACAACCCGTGTTATCACAGTGGGGAGCTGTGTTAACCTGCATATTAGAGTACATGCTGAGCCTTCCCAGTGGCCTGCTCCTTCCAGTGTTACAGTAGGAAAAAACCAAATCACCTTCAGATTCAAACTTGTGCAAATCACAGGCAAATGCTTCTGTAGCTCAGCCTCATCTTCTCCCCAGCATCGGCTGTCCTTTCGAGGTCTCCACCCCTGAGGCAAGATACAACAAGCCTGATCAAAAGAACCCAACTGCATCTTCAAGTGGTCTGGCTAACTACAGGCATGTGTAACTCGGTCATAAATGATGGCACAAGCAAAAACGAGAAAACAATGGAAAACATTTCTGCATATGCGAGCTTGACTTGTGTATTAATTTTGGCTTTGATCAATGAAAGTGTCGATCCGGCCAAATGTCCATACATCCTCATGAAAGATGTTTGTTTTAGGCATTTTAGAAATAAATAAGCATTCAAGTCAGTCTAATCATTGCTCGATGTTTGTGTATTTTTAGATATTTATTGGCCTTTCTTTTCACAATGTATGATTCCATACTGTAAACTGTAACAAAGGGACACTTAAAATGAAACAAAACTGATAATTAACTGACACAGAGAAGTGATCAATGGTATCCAGAATCTTCCATTTACCTATTCACAACAAATCATAAAATATAAACCTAATAAAATGTGAGCTCTGGAGTTGGTAGGGTAGTCCCAGGCCCCCTTTCCTGCCTCTTCTCCTGCCTTCTGGATGATTCTTGGTGGTTATTTCAATCACAGACCTGACCTTATGATGCCACATGCCCACAGCTTATTTTTGTTTTTGTTGTAAACAATGTATTTTATACATGACAATAGTATGACATTAGTATGCATGCTATTTTACTTCAGAAAAAAAAGTTACCCCATGTGCATCACAAACTACTACGTTTTTAAATCACTTATAGCAATGTTACATAGTTAGAAACATTACATAGTCAGGAAATTCATTTTTAATTTCTTCTCCGGCTTTTTTTAATAAATGAAACATAGCATCCAAACGGGTGGTATGTGAACTTTTTATGTTGCAAAAGCACCAGAGAGACGTTTTAAAACAATTCCCAACATCCCCCAAACAGCAGTTTTCCAGCAGCTGAAAACCTTTTGGAAGTTGTTTGTTTGTCAGGACTCTATTCCATTATCACTCTCTTATGAGCCATATTAAAACAGTTTGGGTTATTGCTGTGCGCCTTTTTAAAACCATGCAAAATATGGACAACCCCCAAAAGTTCACCACACCTATCAAAAAGTTGACAGAGAATTAAAGCAGACAGCACCACAGCACTTTTTTTTTGTTTCAAAGGGCATCACTTCACCCCCCACAGTTGCAGAATTGAAAAGGTTTACTGTGCTGCAGCAAAAAGCGGCAGTAATACCAGCTATTACCACATCGTTATGAAATGTGTCAGTGTGGGCATTCGGAACAGCGGGTGACTTTCCGTTTGATGGGCAAGGAGGAACAGGGAGAGGGAGCCCGCAGCGGCCATGCTGGAGATGAGAAATATGGAGCTTCTTCTCCAACTTCCCAGGATACCTCTCCAGAGTGTAGCTGAAACCAATAAGGACACACAAAGTTAATCTGTGACAAATGAAGACTTCCAAGGAAACTAATTGAAAGGGTTGCACCTGAACTAAAGCTGTTGCTGTTACAGGAATGAGACATCAAGCCACAGTGACGATGGTGAAAATAAATTGGGTACAGATCTTGATTAATTATACACAATTTAAAAAGCATCTATTTGTTTAAAACACTTGCCACTTTGTCCGTCTGTGTAATTTGCCTATCACATTCATAATCTGAATAAAAGATTCTCTGTCATAACTGTGTGACGAAGAGCCCAACGGTCCTGCATACTTATCTCCGGCCCAAGTGAAGGGAGAACTCTCTGGTGACATCTCCACCACGTCATGGTCCACTGAAGGCCCTTTTGTGTTGTTGTTTCATCCCCAATGTTCAAAGGACAGAAGGGACAGCTGTGTTACCTGTTTGTCTCAATATGCGATCAGCAGCTTTGAGGTGAGGTGGCTGCAGTGCCTCAACAGGAAATGGTCACTACAGATCACCATCCAGGCCAATCAGAGCTGAGGAAAGGGAGCATGATCCTATAGTACAGCTTTTCTGCCCTGTAAGAACAACCTGAGTAGGGGGTGGGCAGTATGACAACAGCCTTCCATGGTGCAGTGCAGCCAGAGCAAAGTGTTGTGCTAAAAATGTATTCTCACTCTTCCTTGAATTTTTTTTCCCTTGTTTTGTTGTTCAAGGTGTTTTGAATACTCGGTATAGACCATCTACCTTTCCTGGTAACTTACTTCACCACAGACTGTAGGTGTGGATTGTCATAATGCACTCTGGTCAACTGGAAACTCACCTTGTGATCTAAATGAATGTTCATCCATTCATTTATACATTCATAGCACCTTACCACTAGTGACGGTTGTGGTAACTATAGTAACAATGTTCAGAACCGCTCATCAGCTTCAAACACTGTCAGATTGTCAGGTGATTATAGTTTCAATGGCTGATTAAATACCCAATGCATCAAACAGTATGCATTTGAAGAACAGTGTTGACATAATAGTTCTGTATGCAGCTATATTTTGCTACCATAATGCAATTACCAGCACCATGACTGTTAATGAATACTCTTCTGAGATGCTGCTGTAATGTAGTTCACTAACACTGTAGCTTTTACTGTGAAGACATTTTTCTAGATTCACAACTGAATTACTGTAGGATCAGGGGATATCTTGATAAATTATGCAGAAGCCTCATGCAGGATATTCAGTTGACTCCGGCCATTCCAAGAAGTACACAGCCTTTAATTCTCTGATTAGTCAATCTGAATGAAAATATCTTTTGTCTGTGCCTGCTCCAAAAAAAATCACCTAATTCAAAAATAGATACAAAAATTCAACCTGATACACTGAACAACAATCTGAAAACTTTAAACAAGAATACCAATTATTATGGCATTATGAAATAGCCTTAATTGTTACTTAAGGGGATATTTGACAATCAAACTCAAGAGCACTGAACATGAAACTGTGTGCTCAAGTGGTTCTCCAGATTATAATTCTCCAGTGCATTATTAATTAAAGCAAATACCTTCTGGGGCTCCATGGTTTCGCACCAGAACGCCTTAGATACGTGACAATTAACCACGTTCAGACACTGTCCTGGTACTGTCTCTTACAGCTGCACTCCAGCCAGGCTATGACATTATTATCAATTTATTCCTCACATGCTATGCAAGAGGATCTTACAGTAGGGTTTGCTGTGGGGTTCTGGTTCTGACTGTAGGGTCTGCAGTAGGATCTGGTTCTGACTGTAGGGTCTGCAGTAGGGTCTGGTTCTGACTGTAGGGTCTGCAGTAGGATCTGGTTCTGACTGTAGGGTCTGCAGTAGGGTCTGGTTCAAAGAGTAAGGTCTGATTGTAATGGCAGGGTCTGCAGTAGGATCTGTTTCTAATGGTAGGATCTGCAGGTGGTCAGCTTCCTCTTACAGTAAGTCTGCAATACTCCCTGTGGATAGTGCCACTCGAAGGGACGGAGGAGGAGGGAGAACATGCTCAAATGCCTGTTGCAGAACTGGGTTGTGCCACGTTTGTCTCTTATTAGCTGCCTTTGGTTGATTGCTGAAGTAAGATGTGGTGCAATGAAAGTGTATCAAAGTAAAGCGGGTTTTCTGAAGCAGTCGCATCTAACGGCTGATAAAATCCCCTGTTTGAAGAGCGCAGGCTGAATTAAATTAAGCTCCCCCGCTCCGATACGAGAGAATTTGGGAGAGGCTGAGTGTGTCTCTCTCCCTCGGCATCCCTGCAATCGGCTCCTTGGTCCTAAAGCTCTGTGCGGTTTAGAGAAACTTAATTTCTGCGGAGATTAGCACCCAGCGTCATCCTGCTCAGACTGCCTCTGCATTAGCGGCACCCAGCTACCCATCGACGCCGGCATGTGTCAGTCCGGTGGCAGTCAGTGGGCCTCACTCCAACTCTCTCCCTGCTGGCCGAGCTCCGCGCTCCCAGGTCTCAACCTTTTGTGACAGAAATAGTGTGAGAGCTCCGCCAACCCGGGGAGTTAAAATGACATCTTCAGCGCGGTGTGCGATCCTTTTTCATTCCACCGTTAGACGACACCACCCCTGCAGCACTGCTACGGCGCTAAAAACTCCTCCCCTCCCCTCACCTTCAGCTGCTGTGAGCCAGCTTCACTCTGGGGTCACACTGTTGTCCTGTGAACTATGCATGGATTTCTACTCCAGACATGGATGCACACACACGCATGCACATATACATCCTCAGCTGACAAGTAACATATTAGTGTAAATAACAAATATTATAGGCTACAGCTCTTTTGTTCACTTATCAGTAGAGATTTTGGTTACAGAGTAAATAGAAGTGTATATATATATATATATATATATATATATGTATATGAAATTAGTGATTCGTTGAGCAAGTATCTCAGAGAGCAAAACAACGCTTCTGCATCATTTCCAGGTCTAAACACAGCCATGCAATGAGCAGACCTGGGAAACGTTAACAGCCTTTATTTTATGTCTGCCCAGGGAACTGTGATGTCATAATTAGCGATGATCTCATCAACATCTCAGAGAACCTGAGAGAGAGGACCTAAAATCGCACAGCGGATGGAACCAGGTGTCCGGGGTGGCACAAGTTTTACAGATGTTATTATCTCTCATGTACATTCAATTCAATCAAATACCCCTCCCCCAACCCCGCCAAAATATATTGTAGGAAATTATGTTGTCATAACACTGCCCTACTGTGGTACACATACAGAATGGAATGCCAATATCAATTGCGCTGTTGTGTTTATCACTCGAGAGTCGAGAGAGCAGCGCAGAGATTCATGACCTGTCCTAGGCCATTTCCTCAGTAACACACATGCACACACACACACACACACACACACACACACACACACACACACACACACACACACACACACCGAGCTCCCGCACAGGTCTGCCGCAATACCTCTCCCCCTGCTAATGTTCCAGATTTATAATGTGGTAATTTAATATTGATAAGGTTGCAATTCTTCAATCCCCTTGTTATCTCATTACTGCGCTCCCCTGACCCCGTGCGTCAGGAACGCTCCCTTTATCCATCGTTCATGGCGGGGAGTTCACCGCTTCCGCCGAGAGGGCACCCCGGCACCGTAGCTGTAAGGCGCTGGGCTTAATTGGAAATATGGCCGCTAATGAAAGCGATGGCACCCACCTACGTGCTCTTCGCGTAGATCTCCTCCTCCTTCCTGATGTACAGCGTGTCACCGGTCTGTGCGTTCAAAGAGATTCAGAGATAACGACGTTCAGATGTCCATGTTAAGAGCGTGAGTGTATGTTAATACGCGGGTTAATGGTGGTCTTTCATCACCCTTACAGTACAGGGTGATTCCCCTGTATAGATGATCACCATATGCCTGGTCATTTTTACGCAGGCAGATTTGAGAACACCCCAGTGAAGGCTCCACAGAGGTCCTGAACTCATCTGTCATTTGTCCAGACCTCTGATCTACATCCGCCCACTGGACTGCAGGTTGCCATTTAAGCTTGCGGCAACAGGTCACCATGCTTTGAGACTCACAGGTCCACTAACCCTCTTCAGATTACATGAGCTGACTATATCCACAAACATTAGCAAAAGGGATATTTCATAATTTCCACAGTGTACTTATTATTGAATTGACCCTATTAAAAATCCAATCAAAAGCCGAAACGTGGTAAGTTAAAAATTTCAGCTGGCTCGCTTTGATACATATGTTATGTACTGTGAGTCTCAAAACGTCTTCAACACTAATTTCAAGCGAGATTCCTCTTTCCAGCATAGTGATGTATTTCACAGACCCAGACCAGTGGTTTAGACAAAGAAACCTGCATTCATCTACCATGAAAATGATCTATTGCTGACTGAAGTTTCAGTTTCAGAGTTAAAAGCCATCAGCCCCCCTTACATGTGAAAATATGGCCATCCAGCGAACACATAGCACTCTGACAATGTTTCATAGTGTCATCACCTTGGAGAAGCCTTCAGAGAATGGTGCATTAACAGGGTAGAGGGTTACTGAACACTCAAATCATGAAAAGTAAACAATTAGCACAGAAAAAATGGACTTGATTGCCTTTCTGTATGAATAATTTTGTAAAATCTCAGTGAAAAAGAACAATAACCAATCAGGATAGTTTCTCATATGTAGAAGAAGACAGTGAGTCATGTTGCAACACACAACCCCAGCACGTTTACATCCAGTGTTTCCAGGGTGTTTTCTCCGTTTCATAGTTCATTTCTTCCTCCTCTCAACGTGCACAGCTGGCATGTTATTATGAAATTTTGGAGTATCAAACTGTACGGTAACTACAACACTTTAAATGTCAACTCACTCCTCGGGCTGAAAGAGGCATAATTACAGTCATCAACGCTGATCTGACTCGATGTTTCACCACTGCGCTGATGGCCATAACAACACATAAACAAGGAGCAAGCATATCCGGCAAACATAAGGCGCACTGTGCTCCTGTCATCCTTAGAGACGCGGTACGGAGGAGAGGAGGAAGACAGGAACGTGAGGGTGGAAACAAAGAGAGAAAAGGGAGAGACAGAGAGAGAAGAGGTGGGAGAGAAACAGCGGGGAACAGAGAAAAGCGAGAGAGACAGATTGAAAGGAGGAGGGGGGGAGAGAGGTTAAGTACTTTACATTTGACAAAGCTATACAATATAAGGGAAGTCAGAAAAGGTTAGTCATATCATCAGATCTGTACAAAAGCTGACCCAGATTATCTTAACAACTGCGATGGTCTGACCTAAACATTAGGTCAGCCTCGCATTCACTGTCACTAAGGTTCCCAAAAAGAGGGGGGAATGAATACATTTTCTGTGATAAAAGAGGAGAAAAGATCAATTTCATCATGCATCATATAATAAAAACAGAATACCATAAGAAATTATACATATGGAGTATCTGTCATTGCCTGTGAAATGAGCTGGAATGAAAGCTAGTCAAAAAGGCAACAGTAAGCGCCACCTGCTGGAAGAAAAATACAGTTGCTCAGTCTGAAGTCTGTATATGTCTCTCAGCAGGACTTCCATAAACACTGCTAGAGATATGAATTATTAACAATGATGATTAAATGATCTGCATGACATTCATAAAGTTAACCTAATGAATATGTACATGAGATTAATGTGTTTCTAATGTCTTTTTCAAGCACTAATTTCAACTACAAATAAATTAGTGCTTGATAAATCTACTTGAAATCAGGATAAAAAGCACTTTTTGGATTACCACAATCCCAGTATGAATATATAGACACATTTTAGAAACCAAAGTTCATCATTTTTATAAGGACAAAGCGGGGCCTGATTTGCTGCAATGTGAAAAGTGTGGACTTAAGGCCAGGACTTCAGAAACCAAGACACATTGCAGTTGTTTTATGCCTCTCCGTCTGCACACTCAGGTCACCATGCTGTCCCACGTTTCAAGAGGTACAATTCAAGGGAAACGCTAAACTGCCTGCTAAACAGAAATTACAAACCTGGTACCTGGTAGTAATGACTCTATACCTGTCAGAGGCTGTCTGAATGCAAGCACACACTCACACACCCACGCATACATGCATGCATGTACGCACACACAGACAGTGGCTAGGTCTCAGTGGCATCAAAGGCAGCCTCTGAGTTGTGGAGGAGACAGGCCTGGTTCCTGACATTGCAAATCCTTCGACATGGCATGAGACCTTCTCCATACTCACATCCATGTCCACAGCTCCTCGTAGGAACATGTGGGTAAGCTGGGTTATCACTAGCCCTTTCAGATGGGACTGTTTCATACTGCCTCACTGGACTGGTGCCAGTTAATGACCGACAGAGTGGAACAAAAAAGTACATTAATGCCAGAGTTATACATCTATTCTCCCTAAGCACAGGATAACATTTCTATAGACATTTGCCCAGTTTGAAAGGACTGACTTGAGACCAACCATAACATGGGGATTGCCCTTTAATGCTTTCTCTCAACCTTCCTGCTATCTCTCTTTCTCTCTTTATGTCTCTCTCCCTCTTGCTCTCTCTCTCCCTTTCTCTCCTTCTATTTCACCCCCACCCCAGCTCCCCACCCCCCCACCCCCCCACCCCAGGAACTCTGACCTTGAAACTTCAGTGGAGTCTATAATTTGCTGAATTCAGTCATCAGCACAAGGGAAGCAACAATAGCATGTTTAAATGGGATGGTCATGAGAGCCACTCTACCCTGGTGTATGGAGAGAGAGCCAAAGAGAGGCTGCCTCCAAGATAAAAGGTCTCACACACAGCTTTGAAAATGCGGTCTATTCCAAGGAAAGGACACTTCTCCTTTGATACCTACAGATGCCCCATGCTGTCTCTTTAAAAGGCCCCTGAAAACACATCACCATGCGGCCTACATGTCTAAACCTCCATATTCAATTCAATCACAATTCTTCACCGGCATGAGACACATGCACTGCACATATTGCCAAAGATAAAAATGAATAATAACAACAATAATTATTCTCCCGGGGATAATAAGAGGAGCAACAATAAAGGCTACATTAATAATATGTTAAAAGTTGCTTATTTAGTCTTGCTCCAGTGGTCACTCCAGATATACCTCAGATTGCTGCTATGCCTACTATATATCTGGAGCGGAACAGAAATGCTGAATGTCTGAATTAAGACCTACTTTACAGCGGAATACCTCCCTCTCCTGTTTACTCCACACACTTCAACTGAGTGCCACACTGCATAGCGAAGCAGACACAGAGAGCACACTTTTCTTCCTTTTTAACGTGAGACAGCAAAGAAGCACAATCTAAATTAATGACACAACCAGAGTTTTCTCTAGGTTTTGAACGAGATCGGCTCCGACCAGCTTCTTCTTGGAGAGTCTGTTCTTCGGATGCGGAGGGACGACGCTTGTAAGAGGAAAAATTCACTCGCTGCTGTTGCTGTTTTGATGTCCCACAATTAAGAACTGATAAAACAGAAAGAGTAAAGTAAGATCAGGGGCGAACATCAAACGTCCAACTTTAAAAGGCGGGGAGACCTTCGGGAAGCTGGCAGACCTCGCGGCCTCTCTCTCTCTCCCGTGGAAAGGGCCGGACGGAAACTACACACAACATCCATTAAAGCTGTTTTCATTTCATTAGCAGATAGGACCCGGGCCCCAGAGAGGTGAACCGTCCGGATCAAAAGGGGGAGATCAGGATTTAATTAAAGCAAGGGGGCCTCCTTACACGCACGCCACATTCAAAAAAAGCAGGGCTATTAATTTAACATCAAGATCTACCACCCAAGGCCAGCTCCAAAAAAAACAGGGTCCCGTACCGGTTTGGGGTGGGGGAGAGCTGTGTCCGAAATCATTAGCCCTGCTCTGAAACTCGCACACTCTCTCCCAGGAAACCAGATGAAAGCACTTTACAGGCTAATAGCCCATGCCACAGCCGCAGAGATGCACTGACATGGGAACACTCCCGCTACAGAAGGTGAGGTAGAGCGGATCCTCTTTGGTAGCCTCGGTGCAGAAGAGCTGGTGACACACAGCTAACTTGGGTCCTTTGTGCATCTGCACTCTGAGAAGCAGTGGTACCCAGGGGTTTTAGCGTGGGTGTCGGTGTGCGTGGCAGGAGGGATTATTGTTCTCTTCAAGACTTTGGTGAACCCTGGGAGACAGCCTCCCTTTGTACTGTGTCACCAAAATCTGGAGCTTACATGGACAACGGCTTAGACCCCTGCCTACATCCATGACAGGTGCATTAAGACTGCAGGAGCTACACTTTCTGGTCTGTAAGGGATGAAGTAGACCCCTGGCCTCATATCTCAATCAGCACCTCCAGTTAAGGGCCATCTTCTATGTCTGCTGGTTAATCCAGGTCTTAACACAAATGGCATGACAGTGATTCCCCGTTACTCCAACATAGTTGAGACGGAGGGGGAAAGAAACCGCAAACAGGAGCTTCTGCAAAGCTTGGAGTATGAGTGTGCACGACAGGCAAGGACGGTTTCAGCACAGCGCTTCCAAGATTACAGCATAGCTGTGGACGTCACGCCAGGTGAATCGGTCCCGAGCTACAGGCCCTCGATCTGAGGTTAGGGAGGCGGGGAGCTCCGCACACGCTGCCCTGCACGAGACGTTCCTCTGCATTATTCATCCGCTAAACGGGCCTCCCGCAGGGCTGTTCACACTCCTCAGAGCTTCGCATGTTTAGCCTTTCACAGGGAGTTTATTCAGCTGGACCCTCCCTGGATCTGGCGAGGATGAGAAGCAGCCCCCCCCCGTATGTCGCATCTGCAAACCGGGGACGAGGACGGAGCCCGGGCGGCCGCAGAGGATGCGCTGGCCTGTGGGGCCGGATTGATCGTTCGTCCTTGATGCGGGCCTGGCGCACGGACGCGGGGCTGGAGGCCCCGCGAAAGTGTGTCAGTCAGCTGTAATGCGCCTCCTGGAGAAAGGATGGGGGGGGTACAGGAAGGGGGCCGCACAGACTTGTAACAGAGGCTAATCAGCTGCCTCGCCGGGCTGGTTATTTTCGGCGAGGAGGCCAGGGCGCAGCTCACAGTGACAGCAGAGGACAGCCAGGCGAGCCGAGTACAGACCATCCCTCACCAAGCGTCGGCCTGCTTCCTGCAGGAGGGCGTGGCCCTCAAGGCCTCCAACTTGACCGATACTGCAAGTGCAATTTATCAAACTTCTGCCAGCCCTGCAGCGTACACACACACACACACACACGCACACGCACACACACACGCACACACACACGCACACGCACACACACACACGCACACGCACACACACGCACACACACACACATTCTCTCTCACACACACACATGCACATGCCTACACACACATTCTCTCTCTCACACACACACAGTTTCATGCAGTGAATGTGTGCAAAAATAGCGGCAAAATCTAAATACAACTGGAAATCGCAAACAAGATAACTGAAGTTGCAGGACTGTGTGATTTTACAGAGAAAAACACACAAAGGACACTAAGTGGAACAGACACAGAAGGCAGCGGACCAGCGAATCCCCCTGATATTCCCAGCAACGCACTGAAGCCGCAGCTGTTTTCACTTGTTCAAACAGAACGGAGCGACACTGGCCAGCAGAGGATTACTGTCTGTGGCCCATCTAATGTGACTCCAGCCCCTGTACCAAAACCCATCTGCTGCCCTCTCACTCATGTAGTTCATATGAATTATTTATGGTAATTCACAGTAAACACATGTTGCTTATGCATTCAACAGAAAACATGACCACGCATGAACGTTTCTGTATTAGGCTACATCAGGAAATTTTAAAGTTCTCAGACTGCTGTTTTGCTTATACTTAGAAGACCAGAAATCTGATCTGGATCCACAAAAGGCGTATTTCCTTATAGTGGAAACAGCTTTGTTTTTTACAGCCATAATTGTTTGTTTTGGTTCTCTGATAATGGCCTGTTGCAGGTTTCGGCCAAATTTTCCATCAATCCATAAAGCCATTACCTTTATTTAAATTTGTCTTTTTAGGTTATACTTTTTGATCACATAAAAATAAAAAATTGCACTGCTAAGCATAACTGAAGGTTTCCCTCGATTGCGTAGATATGAATTCCATATGACATCATCCCATTCCGTTGGAAAATTATTTGTACCAACAAGACATTTTTCTTCTGTCCACAGGTACAAGTGTAGAGAACTAATCATAAGAATTACACACAAACTCTAATAAGCAAAGCAACTCATTTAGATCGATTGACTAGTGAACAAACTACCCTTAAATTCAAGCAAGTTCTAGCTGAAAGAATTGGAGCCAAACCTGAGCATAGATATCAGAAGAACAGCATTTTACACCGATAAGTATCCCCTACCTCTCTGAGCCTTAAACAGATGTTTTTTTTTCATTTTACTGGGTTAATAAATTTCCTATTGAATAAAAACTCAGATTGCTTCTGCAATGGTGCCGACCCAAACCCGGCAGCCATGATTTCTGACACGGTGTCCATTGTGTCTAACTCAGTCTGTATGTAGGTCATGCACCTGTTATCTCAACCCAGAGATACCAGGTTTCACTTAGCTACCATGGTGATGCCAGCCAGCCTGGACGAGGGAATAATAATGAAGGAATAAACTCTAAACATTCAGACCCCAGCGGGAGCGGGACAGAAACACGGCTACAGGCAGCGATGAGCAGGCGCCGAGCAGAGAGAGAAGAATGGAAGCTAATTTGTGATCAGAAATACTGTTCCTCTGCAGAAGCCTCCTTGTATATAATGTCACTGATCTGTTCAAACACAACAGTGCTCATATCTACTGCAGTGGGGGCTATCCTATAGAGACAGAGAGATCCTGAGTCAGTTACACACAACTTTGACTCTCAGAGCGCAAGAGAGAGGGAGATCTGCTGATGAACCTGACTCAGCTACATGCAGCATTGATCCTCAGAGCAGAAAACATGGGGAGATCTGCTTCTGATCCTGGGTCAGTACCATGCAGTTTTAACTCTCAGAGCACAGGACCATGCGGTTTATGATACCAGAACCTGAAAGCACCTGTCTCTGGAAGAGTCACTGGGGGGAAAACGGCGGCTGGGGGCTGTATGTTCATTGCAGAGACAGAGAAGCAACTCCACTTAAAATCTGACTGCTCCACCAAATTTTGATTTACAGCCCCACTTCAGACAACAGGAGGGTTTGGACATAAGGTCAAACACCCTGTTGAAAAGTAAAAAGAGAAAATCTTACTTGCTGGCACAACTCCTGCTTAAATCCAGATTACAGCCGGAGTCCTACATTTAATCTCTGAAAATGTCAAAATGGAGGCTATTTTACTGTCACAGTTTTACCTGCCTTTGTAACACATACATTATGGAGAGACAATTTCATTCAGAATAGGGGGCATCAAGCAGAATGACTTACCAGTTTCAACAGCATTCATGTTTTCTTGTTGAATGACAGTTCGTGTTTCAGGAATAACCTCTAATGCACCATTAAATAAATTTGCATGTAATGCTAAACCGTAGATTGCACGGTTCCCATAATAAAACCATTGAGAAGAACATGGCAAAATAATGCAAATTGCATTTTTTTGTATTTGCATATTGATGTGATTTGGTCTCATCCTTCATCTTTGCTGGGAATGTCAGACATAGTTTCACAGGGTTAAAAATGTTGCTGAAATAGGTCATTACTGCAGCTGGAGTCTATTGAAAAAGCGTGAAATTGCTAACAACAGCTGTGCAATGGCTCAGTGAATTATGCGCCCAGCACAGTGAACAAGGAGGGCCAATAAATAGCTCCATTTGCAAAAAAACCCACATGCCATTGAGATCCATCAGGGCTGCAGCTGAATATGAAGATTTTGAGGGGATGGGGAAAAAGCTAAGAGGTTTTACTTATTTCTGCAGTCGGATTAGCGGATGGTCTCCCCTCACAATGGTGTCTGTGCTGGCATATTCAAGGGCAGTCTCAAGATCCCCTGTGCATTACCATACAGTATGTCCCATAACAGCAGAGACAAGCACATGCAATCCGGGACAAAATATGGCATCTCTGCGTATGCTGTAGACTATGTGGGCATGTCAGTTATACAAGCAATAATAACATGTTTCTTTCCATATGGATTTAACACAAAAATGCAATATGGATGCCTTTCAGATATGAATAGGCCATCTGGCATAGTCACTGTTCAGCCTCTTTATTTATAAATCCCTGAATAGTTTGTATGAATGTTTTGGAGAATGAAGGACTTTAATGTAATCGACCGTGCACCTCATATTATACTGCTACAGTTGCCTTAAATATTCCTCAACACATGGTGCCCAATTAATGCACATTTTAAAGAGGTGATTTTGGACGCGGTTCACGAAATCTCCTCTAATTAGATGCATTTGGGCCATACTTTATTCAGGGAGTGTGAATGGGTTATGTGTTTGCCTTACTCAGACTCGAAAGAACCCTGTTGTTAATTGTTTGGCAATTTATCTCCGGGATCATATTTTTCTACCAGACAGACCTGATTTCAACCCTATGAATCATGTCTGCAGACTGTGCGAAGACATATTTTATCACTAATAAAGCACACAGAGAATTTGGATTGAATGTGGGCATGTTTCACATTTAATGAATACCCTTGTTGATGGAAATGGATCAGAAAGAAGAAAATGACAAGGCTTCTGCTTTCATGAAGGTTAATACATGTCTGTGGTGTGATTTAAGATTTAAGAACAGTAACTACACACCCGTTTCTGGGAAAAATAAGGGTGTTAACTCTATGTTTTTACTCCTTTACTTGTAATGGGTAAACAAGTTCAACATTATGAAGTAGTAATGAAAAGCAAATTGGGTGCATGGCTCTTTTTTCTCTCAATTAAAAAAAAAATCTTGCAAAAAGGAGCATTAAATCCACTTTTGGTAAGTTTTCAAAATTGAAAATTTACCAAACAAATGACTTATACTTAAAATTTAGGGTTTGAGAACTGAAGTAATTATCAGTAGCTGTAGCTTATACATTTTTTTCCCATTTAAAACACAGAGAAAAAGACAAACTGCCTAATTCCAAAATTAAGAGTAAATTAGATTTAAATCTAGCTGATTCCGGTTTATTATCCTGACAGTCACCAGGGTGATATCTTCCTCTTTATGATACGACAGTCTTGCTCGTTTCTGGCAGGAGATTCGGTGGCCCGGTCGTGTTTGCAATGCTCTCCTTGTGCACTTAATTCATCTATTGAATATCTGATTCGGGTAATGAACTCAAAGCATTAATTTCACAGCAACAATAGATCAATTGTTTCCAGTAAAGAGGCCAGCACAGAGGAGCATTCCTGAACTTTTCAAGTAAACTGATCATAGTTTATGTGTACAAATGCGGTCACAGGGGGGATCATCGATCCCTCTGCCGTGCAGACCCCATTTGCAGCGGATATCTGAGCTGGCATTGACTAAAACAGAGCACACAGCGCTGCTCCCCAGTTTCTCAAGGGCGGTTAGCTGTGGGCAGACAACTATTTTTTAAAGAGAATTTCATTTGCTCCCCTTGGAATTTGGACAAATAAGTTAATGCAATGTTAGTGCTGTTTTTGTCATTTCCTGTCCCTCGCCACAGAGAGGGCATTGTCTGTGACCGCACAGGTGAGCAAGGGACTCCTCACCACTCAGACATATTCACATAACATTTTCTCAACGTTACAGCAACATCTCAGCCACAGCCAGTGCTGCGGTGGTGCCAATAAGACCTGTTAAAAAGGGGGATGGACTGATTGAAAAACAACTATGGCAGAGAGGTGTGCAATACGTCCAACGTGTATTACAGGGTGGCTGCTATGTGCGTCTTCACCTGAGAGATCAATGACTACCAAACAGAACAATGGGCAAAAACATGACCCTGATAAGGTTAACGAAACATGTATACAGGTAACACTACTGCGTGCACGTCCCTCCATAATTATTGTTAATACCGTGAGGTACGGTCTGCGTTTGTAGTTGGCTCCGTTTGAGTGACAGCCCATACTGTGTGCGACAGTGATCTGTTGAGGAAATTAAATCTGATTACTTCAAAGCATATGAGGACTACCAGGGGGGTGCCAGCCATGGCAGTCAGTCCTAGGGACAGGGACCCAGCCAATGTGACTTCCACAGAGGGACACAAATCACAGCCGGCAAGCACTCTGCAAATACAGGCAATTCCTACGGCATTTTGCAAATAATTTCCTGTCTTATATTTAATAGGAAAGAAAAAAAAAACAGGATCAGATTTCATTCAAATCTGCCAAGGAGATGAGCTGTGGGTATTGGGCAGACAGGAGCCAATAAAGAACTCTCAGATTTAAACAACTAATTAAGGGACACAATATCGAATGAGGGGTAACTACTCTGAGGCAAACTCATCTGAAAATGTATGAACGGAGACACTGAAATTCAAAATAGGTGGTTTGTCAGATTCTATTCCGTATTCTATTGTATTATACAGGTAGGAAAGACGAGGCGGCTCAGATGTAGTTTTTCTGGGAACACACAATGCAGTGACTATGGGGAATGGTGGTGTCACGTGGAGCCAGACACTTCCCGACGCCCGCGCTGGCTGCCAAAGATCCAGACCAACGTCAACACGTAAGATTTAGCCTGTCGCCAGCACTCGGGTTACCCCCGCCTGGGAACGGGACGACTGCGTCAGGTTTCGGGCCCCAGACAGAGACAGTGGCTGGTAAAATGTTGCACTTTAACACCTCGTTAACTTTAATGAGTGTATAGCTTTGCAGTGGCAAGCCCAGTGCTGTACTGTACGCCCCCATCCCCAGCCAACCCCACCCCACCCACACACACACACACACACACACACACACACACACACACACACACACACACACACACACACACACACACACACACACACACGCACACACACACACACACACACACACACACACGCGCGCACACACACACACACACACACACATGCACATGTACGCACATACACGCACACACACACACACACACACACACGTAAATGGGACAGAGCCTGTGTGACCTGAATTGCTAGGTGTAGTTCTCATGTCCTCCTGTAATCGTGTAGCTGGACAAACAGGAAGCTTGACTTGCATTTATTTATGCTGTCTGCTTTTTGTCTGGTACAACAGATAAAATTGCCAGACGACTTTCATTTCTTTCATTTTAACCAAGCAAAGTTGTTACCTACAAGGTTATCGCAAGGACACATCCATAGCAAATATGCTAATATCCAACTCAGGTTTATATCCTTTGCAAGCTGTCAGTCAGACCAGTAAGTGTCGGTGTACCTGAGTTTTTCAGCCAGTGTGAGCCAGACTAATGCAACAGAGAAACATTAACACAATCAGGTTACCTGTTATTGATCTCTACTCTTCACAACAAGTGTGTCCCCTCTCCATTACCAAGGGCCCACAGTGTAACTTAACCTGCATTTAAGAAGACACAACACCAGTGAACTTATTTTATTCCTTATAAATCACTAACACTCTAAATTGCTTTCAGTTTCGCAGAGTTTATTTGTAATAAGCAGTGCTACAAATTATCTGAGGAAATAACGTACTGTGCCATCCCCATTTTAGGTGTGTTTAAAGAAATAATATCCTCGGATTGAAGTAAACATGCCAGTGAGTGATCCTTTTCTGTGACTGAGGGAAGATAAGGCCCTTCATGCACCCACTTTTTCTGTGTTTTTGCTCCTCAGTAAGACAGTGAGGTCATGCCAGATCTGCCCAGTGTCTATAATAAGAAACTTAACAGTTACAGGTTATGAGCTTCACAAATGTAAGTCACAGAGAACAATTTGAATAAAATAAATTTGCAGTAGCATCGTCATCATTGACAAAAATTTCTGACTTAAAAGTACATGCTTAAAAGCGCTCTCACCTAGAAACACTTGTACTCTTGCTCACTTATGTTCAAAGAGAATTCTTCCATATTTTATAGTTCATAACCAGCCTGCGCAAACCCTGATGCACAAGCATACATGACAGGTTAACAGAAAAGCCTCTGTCCACTGTGATCACGTGTCCTGAGGAGGTTTATGTGAAAAGACCTGCCCCTCTGCCAAACACTGCTTAGCTTATCCCAGGCAGGCACCCCAGAAATATGAGGAGGACAATCTGATCCCCTCTCCCACTTCCTAAAGTTTTCACACTGACATTTATCTGCCTCTGTATCATCTCCCAATGTTACTGAAATGATTTTTTTCTTTTTTAAAATTGATTTTTTTTTTCTTCTTTAGTTAATGGTTTGTACTGCACACTTCATTAAGGAAGAACATAGAGTGCCTGGTATTATCATATGGTGCACTTCAGTTCTTTCTCATTAATGTCAGAAAATGAGAGTTTTTAAAAAGCACACTTTCTGCAAACCTGAAAATTATCTACAAGATGAGAGATAATTAAATTCATCTAAATTGAATCTCATAACCATCAAGCACATTAAAGAAAATACATCCACAGCATCTATTATAAAACTCCCTAAGCCTTGAGGGACACCTTTCCCTGACAGAGGACTCTTCTTATTTCATACTGCATCTTGACCTCCATTAAACTCCCATTTCCTTCTGAAAATAGTGACATCCATGACTTGTATGTATGGCATGTCTGTACTGCCTACAGATATAAACATAACAGTGAAACAGAGAGAAATGAATATGATTCCCAGGATTAATGGTTAAATATCCCTGCATATTACAAGGTATATGTAGAGGTGTCACCTGATCCCTGAGCTATCAGCTCCACAAAGTGTTAACAGAACTTGACAGCAAGTTTTAAATCCTTCAGAACTTTCAAGGCTCTCATGAGTGCCAAAAAACAAGTTAAGACCTGACTTGTTTTTTGGCTTTTTCTCCAAAATTGCACATTTATCCCCTCAAAGACCATAATCACAAAGCATTTCTCCTAGTGCCAAAAGTTCTGATTCACCGCATTTCAAAGGTAATCTGTGTCATTTTCAGAAGACTCATAACTTCTTTCAGATTAACATAGCACTGTCACTGAGGAACTTTTCACCGGTGTTATTAATGTTAAAATCTTCGCTTCTTTGCAGCGAGTATTGCTATCTTCAGTCAAAAGCTGAGCTCGCTCAACATTTCAAGGCGTTTAATGGGACAGGCAGAATTGTAACTTGCCCCCCTTTACAAGTATTACCAAGCACTGCTCTTCTAATGGGATAGTGTTCGCCGTTATTTGCCATTGCGTTCCTGATGAAGCAAACGGAGAGGCCGCAATCTGGCTCCTGAATTAAGCCTACGACTTTCTGCTGCCAATGACTGTGTTACTGGAGCGCTCTTTGTGCCCTGCCTCCACCCCCCGTTTCCACCCCACCCCCTTCCCCCTTCCTTCAGTGAGAACATTTGCAGCATTGTCTTTCTCCAGCGGAACGCTAATGGTTTTCACGTCAGCCGTTTTCCCTCGGTGTCTGACACGTGCGCTTGCTCCTCTCTTCTCACCCCTTCCCTCTGTGCATTATGATAAAGAAAAAAAAAGATTCCAACTCAGTCCGGCCACGCAGAAATTCCAGAGTTTCAGATTTTTTTTTCTTATGCAGAGCACCATGCAGGCTGTTACAGACACACTTAATGGACCTGTCCCATCTACCCACTTCCTGGGTTTAACTTCTAGTGATCTCACCACTCACCAGCCATACTTGCAAGGTTATCTGCAGAGGTTTTAATTCTTAACATTTCAGAAAATGGAGGTGGCAAGGTGTTCTCTTCTTTGTTCAGTGGCTGTATCTCAGAATACATAAACTCATTACCCAGTCGTGACATGTGGGTAACCCCGGATTCAACAGGCTGCAGGCAGAACTGAACATTAGTTACATCCAGGAGTACAAAATGCCATCAGCTCATTGTCCCTGCTTTGTGATTGATGGTGATTGTAGCCTTGCCTAATGGAACCTGTAGAGGGTTGTTATCCATTTTGAGGATTTTTTTGGGGTACATTGTGACATAGGTTCTCACTCTGGTATTCATGAAAATGGACAAATCCATTGTATTTCTTGACACCAGAGTCTACATGCACCACTTGAAGAAGAACTGAGAGAGCACACCTGATCAGAAATTACCACATGTCAGCATACCTGGTGTTCACCCGACATGCACTCATCTAGCTCAGACACGACATTCTACCAGTGACACTTCTAAATCTTCAGATTTTAAGGAGTTGATGGTCATAGTAATAATTGTGGTAATCTCCATCATCGTCATCATTATTGTCATCATCAGCAATAGCAGTAGAGGCAACATCATCATCACCTCATTTGAGACATTCAAGTACAGAGTCTCATTCTAACCAAAGTGTTACATTAAAATCAGTGGAAGAGTTCAAAGTTTTGACAATATGGCATTAAAATAAAAGCTATGGGGGTGCTGGGGCTGGGACTAAGCCAGGCAAAGAGGCTAGGTCAGGTGCTGGGGTCAGGTGCTGGGGCCAGGCGATGGGGCCAGGTCAGGTGCTGAAGCTGGTCTAGGCTATGGGACAGGGCCAGGCAATGGGGCTAGTTTGGATGCTGGGGATAGGCCAGGTGCAGGAGGAGGGTGGCTAGGTGAGATGCATTTCGCGTTCTGCTCTTGAGGACTTGCAGTAAGAATAATGAAATCAGGCCGGGAGTCTGTGTCCCATGAGGCTGGAGCGAGGAAGAGCAAGCCTGCAAAAGAAAGACCGGCGAGCCTCATTTCCAGCAGCGGCTCTCCCCAACCCTTCCAGCCCACGGAGAGAGCTTAGCCCTCTAATGAAGCCCGAGCAGCACAGGGGCAATGTAGGGGTCCAGCTTTATGGAGCAATAAAAACACAACCGCATTCAAAAATAATAATAATAATAATAAAAAAAAAAATCAGCCCATCTCTCAACCGGCCTAATTTGTTCCGTTTGCTTCAGCTGCGGTTCCTTCTCTTCAAGACAGCAGGCCTAATATCTCCTTACTCGCATTAGGCAGTTAATTTAGGGACTTACAAATAAACGGAGACCACTGCAGGGCAGTACCTGAAGTTTTTAACAGCCGGAGAGTGCTCCAGGGCAGCTCCCGCGATAGGAATACTGATCATTACGTACATTTTCTGGACCTAAAAAGGGGGACTGCGTCGCTTATAACTGCCCCACACCGGAGCACGGAGAACATTGCGTAACCAGGAAGAGCAAGATAATGAGGGCCCTGTCCTCTGCAATAACGCTAATCATCTGTCACCTTAAGGCCACTGCTTTACAAGGTCATAACAAATTCACTGGCGTGGATATAGGCCCGGCTATTGTTTTAATGAAGGTGGAACATCTTATGAGTGTAGTAAACCTACTGCTTCTAATCACCCCCACTGTCCAGTTCCCTGCAAGCACCCCACCCACAAACACACACGCACACGCACACGCACACACACGCACACGCGCACACACACACACACACACACACACACACACACACACACACAGAGCACACACTTTAACACTAGCAGAATAAATATGCTTACGGCTGTACATTAGGTGTTATGCGGATTCACATTTTCTGATTAATTACGTTTGTGAAATTTCACAGTATTAGGTCAGCTTCGCAGATATCATCAGAAATCGGGAGTGATGCAACACCTTTCCATATGGAAACTTAATGAGGCCAGGGCTCGCAGTCAAAAGTGCGGAGCGCCTATTGAACATCTGTATCTGGGGGCCCTGGCAGGGAAACTCCAATAAAAGGAGCACGCACTTCTATTTATGTTTCTCTCCAACTGCCAGAGCTTTAAATAATAAAGTAAACGGAATCCATTAAACTGATCACACTTTGGCACCTCAAAATTGTGTTTATTATGCTAATGGAACATGAAATTAAGAAAAGGACCTTTCTGCCAGCAGAATTAATTAACGAGCTTTAGAAGAGACATTGAGATGTAATTTCTCTCCGCGTAAGGAAGCCTAATTTGCAGTTGCACGGGTGCTCACTCGGCTGATTGTGTGCTACTCCTACAGATGTGCGGCTCGCAGCACGTTCCTCCACCAGAAATGAGCACCTCATTATGTAAACAGTGTCTAATGAAAGGTAATACGGCTCAGCGCCGGCTCATTAATGCGCCCTCTTTGAATTCGGGACGGGGCGGATGGGGGAGACGCGCCTGCCGGTCGCGCCCGCACACCCAGACACCTCCCCGCGAACCTGAACTCTCCTCGCACCTGCGCGTTACCTGAAACCCCGCCGCTGACTCCGGGGGCAGCTGATTAAACCCAGGCTAAGAGTTACAGTACCTGCTGCAACTTCCTCTGCATCTTTTACCTGGAGCACAGAAATGAAGCACCGCACGCAGTGTGCTTTTAGGGTACCAGGTCAGGGCCATGAAGCAATCAATCACAAGCACACACACACACCCATGTACACATATACATACACACACATACACACACACACACACGTATGCACACACACACACATGTGCACACATGCATGCATGCAACCACACACGAATGCACAAAGACACACACACACTCACACACACAAATACCCACACCCACGCACACACACACCCATGCATACATATACAAATACACACACACACACAGACACACACACGTGTGCACACATGCATTCATGCAACCACACACACACGCGCACACACACACACACACATTTCATGGGCAGGTCTGACATTATGAAGAGTGCCTCTGTGTAGGACCCTGACCCACTCGAACCCGCGTCACTGCCGGGGTCCCTGGAGCTGCCCATCTGAGAAATACAGATCCTCATCTCTGTTAAATGGAGTATTAGGTTCAGTTTGCTTCACTGTGATTCTATTTGGCTAACCCTTGCCATCTCAACAGAGCATAACAAGAGAAGTTGAAATAATATTAGTTTAACGTTTTGTTTATGCAGTACGCTTTACATAGCGATATATACATAACCCAGCCTGATTCATGCTGTTCATTATTCCCGACACTGGGGGACAGTGTAAATATAGTCTCCCCACCTCAATGCTCAATTCACATGTAACATAATTAAGGGCGTATAATATGTTAAGAAAAAACAAATAAATGTTTCAGGGGCTCCGTTTCATGGGAACACGTCCGGCCCCTGCTTTCCGGTCTCCACGGAAACGCTGCGATCAGAGGCCCGTGAGAGAGGAACTGCGAAGGGTCTGGCTGTCAGAGGCCTGGGTCCGCTGCTTCTGCGGCAAACACCTTCCCGGCAGCCTCTGAGGCTGACAGTCAGTGACATGAGCAGTGTTAATTACAGTAATGGCATGCATTCTCATTAAGTCATCATTTGCGTGTCCCGGGGCTGGACGGACGCCGCGAATCTCCGGCAGCTCCCGCTCACCCCCCGGCACCGTGAAACGGTCTCGTTAATGAAGACAGCTGTTCCTTCCAGCCAGTGCCGTGACCGCGGCCCGGCCGGGACGGGCGCCGGGACGCGCTGGCGTCCCTGCTGTCGGACTTGTGCCCGGACGGTGACGGGCATGTCGAAAATAGAGCCACGCTGCAGGGGCAGGGGAATGTTAACAAGCGATCGGAGGAGCGGCGAGACCCCCACCTCACATCTCACACACTGTGACAGGAGTAACACACACACACACGCATGCACGCACGCACGCACGCACACACACACGCACACACACACACACACACACACACAGAGCACTCCTCCCATATAAACACACACACAAACAAGCACACACTCACACACACTCACACATACACACACACACTCACACACACACACACCCGCACACACACACACACACACACACACACACACACGCCCGCACACACACACACACAGACACACACACACAGAGCACTCCTCCCATATAAACACACACACAAACAAGCACACACTCACACACACTCACACGTACACACACACACTCACACACACACACACGCCCGCACACACACACAGAGCACTCCTCCCATATAAACACACAATCGCACACACACACACACAGAGCACTCCTCCCATATCAACACACAAGCACACACACACACACACACAGAGCACTCCTCCCATATAAACACACACACGCACACACACACACACACACACACGTGCACACACACACACAAGCACACACTCACACACACTCACACACTACACACACACATACACAAAGAACACTCCACTCCCCCATACAAACACACAGACACCCACACACTCATGCACATTAAGACCACTCTCAGCCATACAAACAAACAACAAACAAACAAACACACAAACACACACACACACACACACACACACACACACACACGCGTTGTTCTCACCTTGTCCATATTCACCGGGTCACGGCCCCGGGGGCCAGGTCTGCTCGGCTGCCCCTGCGATCAGGCCCACACTGAAAACAGCTAAAGCAGCGCTGGCATTTTCCACTAAAGGCCACAAACGCTACCACAAGCAGCTGGCCAGACAGAGCTGGTGGCAGGCAGCGGGGCATGGCACAGCGCCCGCCGAACCACCCACGACAAGACAAGGGGAGCCATGAAGCCTCTGTGCTTCTCCTGCGATCGGGGAGGAAGCAGAACACTGATACAACTTCCTGTGCAGAGAAAAGGAGCTTTGTTCTCTGTCGCTACATTCCACAGAACACAGAATCCCAGCACGCTGCGGGAATATACGTACAACACGCAATCAATTGAGTTTTATCTTTGTGCCGTGGTTACCAGATAAAGCCGGTCGGTACACTGAAAAAACGAGTAGGGGCAGACAGCTGTCGCTCTGCCCGTTTCCCTCTTTAACAGTCATGAGGAGAAAAGGACCCAGCCCCCAGATTTCACACACTTTTAAACCCTGAAATGTGTGTTCAATTAGGAGCTGGTAAAAAGGATTAGCACTATCTCAGACGCATGACAATATTTAAATTGCCAGTTAGTACTGCTCAGAAGAGATGTGGCAGCAGCCCCCGTGAATGGAAATTAGAATGTCTGCTTAGGGTTACATCCTATTTCGTCTGAATGTGTTAACCATAAAAGCCTTAATTCAGTTATCAGTCCGGGGATCTAGCTGAAATTGCTCCTCTTTATTGGTTCTGTCTATGGCTGCCAGGGACAGCCTTTGAAAAACAAATTCCTGGGAATAAAGAGAAAGCGAGAGAGAGAGAGAGAGCGCGAGAGAGAGAGAGATTAATTTATCATTAAGTCTCTGCTTAATTGAAGTCAATTCTGAACAAACTTGAATTCAATTTCGGCTCATTAAATTGAATGCGCCCAGTCTTTCTTCCAGAGGATTTGAGCTGGCTGCCGTGAATAAGGGACTTACTTCAAAATTATTAAATTGAGAGTTTATTTGGCCTTCTCATGCCAGAGCTGCTTTGATGAGGTTTTATGCACAGATGGGAAGGAAGAGCAGCTGGAGGAGAAATCAAATTGAAACTAAGCCTTGGAAAACGGCGGAAAACTTGCGGGCGTAATAATACCTAATAATTAAATTTCCACAAACAATAGCGGCAAATGAAGTGATCTGCGAAAGGTTGGGCGCACTCATTTGCATAATTGACGCCGGTCCCCTGCAAATGAATAATGAAGATAATAAAAGGTGTCGCTAAAATTGGGCACAATAACGGAGAAACTTCATCAAACCCCCACCCCACCCCCCACCCCCGACCCCCCCTTCTTGATTAATTTGCTCTTTCAAATCAGCACGGGAAGAGGGGGTGCGTGATTAAGTGTGCCGGCGTCGTGGCGGCGTACCCACCCGGTGTGTGTGTGCGTGCGAACCCACTCTCCCCGAAACACCGCCACGGGCACTGTGTGACTGGGCCCTGCAAATCCACCGTAATTGGCGCTGTCGTTAACCCCTCGCTTCCCGGCTCAAACTCTCATTAGCCTTTCCCATTTTTTGTTTTTTTTTTTTTTTCTCCCTCTCACTCCACCATCTCTCTCTCCTCCATAGCTAGCACGGTTCCTGTGATGATTTATCACTCTGGTGGTTCTTAAAATCAAAACAGAACATCCTGGAGAGGAACTTCAGTTTAGGAATTTCACTAATGCTTTGCCAGTTTCTTGAGTGTTTATAAGTGGTCCTGTGGTTGTTATGAATATTGATATCCTTGTCTTTTTTAATTAAAAATAGTGTTTAAAAGGCACCTTGGGATAGTCTGTGAGAATGTAAAGCAAAGGGAAAGGGTTATGATGCGCAAGCAAAGCAGTTATAAATTTGCTCTTCAGTGTGTGCTTGGTGCATGCAGTTGAATACTTTGCTCACATTCATTGTCAGACACTGATTCATGTGGGGCTGATTCAGACTAAAAACTTAAGAGAGTTGCGCACCTCTGTTGCTACTAAATGATTTCCAGCATAGGCCACTTAATGTTGGAGCGAAGCATTTGGGACAGAGTTTAGTCAAAATGAGGGTGTTTTGGTCTAAATGAGGGCGCGTTTCATTATTTTCCAAGATACACAAATTCTGCCTTGACATGTAAGTCTGCTCTCACTCCGTAACTCTTCTGCGCAGGAAGAGGTAAGTAAGTCATGCACCACAGTGGCCACAGTCTGTCATAACAACATCGTTGATAACTAGACAGGCAAAATGGAATGAAAATATGCATACTTTGTACCACTCCTTTTAAGAAATACATGGGCATGTAAATTACGTCTGAATTCCAAAAAAAAGAAAAATGTGCAAGAAGGCACACAAAAAGACACTCAGCACCCTTAAGTCTAAATCGGCACCTGTGTCATAAAACTCAATCTCAATTTCCAATTAGATGTAATCGCTAGATGATAACTGTAACAGAAGCCATTTTTTCCTGAGAATTGCCCAAGGTTTCCCTTAATATGCACATTTAAATATTTCAGCAGGAGCTTGAAATTAATTAAGGTTTCCTCAGCAAATGAATAATTACAAAAGTGGAACTCATGTAAAGTTTTCGCTCAGGCATGCTGAGTTCAGACCAGGTATAATGGCATCTTGAAGGCTGATTTATGAATGTTTGGTAGGACTGACCAGATACTTTCCCTCGGTTTCAACAGTAAGACAGGTCCTGAGGCCATTAAAGAAGAACAGACGCTCACCCCAGAAGCTGTACTGCATTCCAAACCACTCAGAGACGAAACCACCCTTAGAAATGACTTCAGTGTTGAGACACAAAGCCAGCACTGGTCCTGCAGAGGGCTATCATGCCCGGAGCAGCCATGGCCTACAGTTAACCCACCCGGGCCTCAGTCTTTACCTGAGAACGGCAACTTCAGAACCACATGCATAAGAGATGGGGCCCAGGAAAGTGACGGGGACAGGGGGAGAAAATAAAGCAGGCTGCCCTGGGGGGGTGATACAAATGCTTACCAATTTCGAAAACTTGCCCCCGGGAGGAGGCAAAGAGGTGACACACTAATGCACCTTAAACCCGATGCCCTTTCACAGTGAATAATACTGTAACTCTAGAGTGTGGCTAAGCTGCAATGTAAGACAGAGGCAGCTCTTTTAAACCATGAGCAAAGTTCACGTGAGAGCACGGTAAGTGAGTTTATGTGTAAGTCAATGAGTTATTACATCAAGCGCCCTGGGCTGAACAGTATACATATATATTATTGGAATATATGTTCACATTGCAATATAAATTTACCCGTCAGAATTTCTCATACATGAGGCTGTTAGAGATTCTCAGATTTTACCATGTCAGACACAGAACTCAATATGTCAATGCTTATCAGGTCTCAAACAATGCATAATATAGACTGATGCTCAATTTGTTGTGTTCCAAATTGTTATTATATTTCATATTCAGATTCAAACTCATATGATCCAACTGAAGTGCATATATAAAGGGGCTGCTTTTTAGGTGAATCAAATTGCACTAGTTTATTTTAGAGTAAACACAATATAAGAGGGTAATATTAACACATCACGCAATCCTCAACACTCTGAGGTCCTGTGTGTTCCTCTTTTACAGGTACTCAGTGAATTAAACATGCTGTTTGTCCGTTTTGTGTCCCTGGTGCATTACGATACCAGTGAATTCACCTCAAAGAATGAAAAGGCACTATAGGCTACATTGGTTTAGCTGAGAGTCAAACTACAGCACACTGAAACTGAATGTTATCATTGTGACCGCTATTCAATCCAATGGGAATGCATTTGTGTAACAGTTTTTAATGATTTCAGTATTATGTTGTTCACTGTTTTGTGTACAAGAAACAAGTGAACACTCAAATTAAATTAGTTCAAGACAGGCTAATGAAATTAAAGAAGAAATGTAATGGTTTATTGATAGAATTCCAGTCCCTGCTTCTTTCTGAGGAGACATTTTGAGTCGTCTCAACTGAAACGTTGCTGATTAACTGGGGAACAATTCTTCGCTCCTGAATACTATATTTATGAATAAATGTTAACATTTGACAATTACATACAAATATGAAATTATAGTGCATCTGTGAAAGGATGCCTTGAGGCACATGATTACCCCAGTGATGGACTGTGAGAGGCTATAAAAAGTAAGCTGTGTAAGTCACCCTAGATAAGGGCTTCTGCTAAGCGTAATAAATAATTTGGCATCAGCATGCAGGATCATGGCCTTCTGTTTTCATTGCCACACCCCCCTGATTCTACAGTCGGGCCTGAATAGACAGAACAAAAATAAAGCAGCGGTTTCTCTGAAGGGAGAAACAGGAAACGTTCTGCATAATTCTTTACAGCATCTACACTTGAAAGCTGAAACGTGTGGGTCTCAAAAAGAAACGCATTGTTAAAATCATTTTTGTTTCCAGCCTGAGCACTTAAACCCTTTGTGAAACTGGATGAAAGGGTGTGACACAGACAGTTCAGACTAAAAAGACATGATATCAATAACTCTTATTTTTTTATGTCATCTAATGTGTTTGAAAATCTTGCAAACTCTGCCTCTCACACATGCTTATATTGTCGCACCATGTGCCGCCTGCATCTGTTATTTCTGAATTACATGCAATTAGCGGTCACCAGCACTCTTGGCACGAGGCTAGCCCTCTCAACACTGAGCAGCCACAATAAGGGCGTCATTACGCGTTTGAATCATCTTTAAGAGTCTCATTGTCCTGCTTTAAACAGTGCTCTGGCATCAGGTGTCATGGTGGTAAATAAAGGATGAGATGCAGTAGGGGTTAAGAATGGTGAAGGAACTCAGGACATGTCCAATGGCAGTGCGGCGTAACTAAGCCCTGTATTTTATAACTCAGAGGGAGGTAATACCCTCTGTTAAGTGATACTTTACCAAGTGGAATATAGCCCAGCATATTCAGCCCTGATTGAGTGTGAAACTTTCTCCTACAGGCAAGCCCTGAGTGGAAATTTGTCTGTGTCCAATTACCGCAAGTGTCAGGCGAAACACTGACCAGTCATTTTTGGTTGTGTTATCTAGGGGGAGGGAATTCATATCCCAACCTCCACACACACACACACACACACACACACACACACACACACACACACACACACACACACAGATCCAGACCACATCAAAGACAGATCTCTACGGAGAGAAATAGCTTAGCTCTGACTCATCTACCCAGCTCCTCCAATATTTGAATAAGAATGTCAATCAGCATTTGAATTGCTACACTTCTTAATCAATGCAAAACAATCAAAAACAAGTGAGCCTCCCAGATTTTAAGCCTGCAAACCTCCCTTGTTTACCCAACGACCCAAATGTAACACAGAATTCTTCTGTGGCACGCATAAACTATATCATATATTGCCCAACTTAATAGAGTTATGTAATGCTGTTGAAAAGGAACACAGTGAAAGCTGTTTTTTTAAAGCTCTTACATTACCTCACCTGATAAGCTTGTGTTCAGAGCAAGTTCAATTTCTGTCCAACATCGCCCCTCAGATGTCAGCTGGAGTACAACAATAAGCTAAAATCCATTTTCTGGAGAGTTCCTAAAGAAGATGCTGGGCAGAAATTTGAGGTAGAGTAAAAGGTTGCAGTGCAGTCACCTGAAAATGGTCTCTTTAGCTGTACATGTTTGCTTTGTTGTAGCAGGTTATATTACATTTGCACACATGCTACTGGCATCTATGACAATGTCTTCTCTGATTACTCAGTCATTCTGCTTTTCAAAGCTCACAAAGACTAATACAGTTAGACTTCACTCCCCTGGCTTTACTTTTGGCGATCCTCAATCCATGCAGGTCACATAAAATAAGTGCTGTCCAGAGATTGCAAGTGCTCAATTTATGTTCAAAATCATACCGGTTACTTTTATATGATGAGTAGTAATTAGGTCTGTCCGCAAACCTCATCATCACCATATCACTACCACACTGCCAAACCTGCACACGAGATGACTTGCACAATTTAAGGCTATAACTGTGATTTAAGAAGTTTGAATGGAGGAGGACTGGAGGCACCAGCCTGTAATTACCCCTGTTTGAACTGTGGTGTGTAATTTGGCATGGCTGTCATGGAGAGTGCCACAGCCAGAGAAGGAAGTGTGTGTTGCAATGAGATAATAAATATTATAATAATTGAGAGCTGTGACTCATGCATCTGTTATGGGAATTATTTCTTATCCTGCAATTTAAACTCAAGGATCCCTGACATTCGGGTTAATAACTCAAGCTTTGTATGCATTTGTTTAACATACCATAGTCTAATATGGAAGTTTTATGGGTTTCAAAGGAATAACATTTTTGTTCTTAATTGTGTAATAGTACTATTCGGATTCTGCATGATTTCTGAGTGTACTCTATTTTAGTTCTTGTAATCGGCAAACATCTTAATGTTCATGATTTAAATGTTTAATATAAGAATTTGGGGGTGTTGGGGGGATGTTACAGGAAAGGGACTGGTTTCTTCAGGGAAAATGTGATGTTTTATCTCCCTCTATTGGCTGAATTGTAGCATTACATTTTTCCTGTTTTTATTGAGAATTGAATCCATCCAGGAAAAAGTAAACCTTTAAACATCTGCAGAGCATTTTCAGCTAGCTTACTTCCCTGACACAAAACTGCATTGTGTTACTGTAGACCTTATCCAGTTCTGATCACATTTCTTGTTTCAGTAACAGGGACTGGAGAGAGCATGGTGAATGTACTGTATATCTCATGAACAGGAGAAACAAACACAGATATCATGGCATTCAGATCTTTGATTTGCTCAATTGCCTGCATATTGAGAGTCTGCACAAACAAAACCCAGACTTCAACCCATGATATTCCCATTCCTCTTTACGTGGTGCCCAGTAGCCTTATCTTAACTTATGCTGTGATACAGTCTGCTAATCAAAATCCATACTGTTGCAAATCTGTTCCATCAGGTTAGGTCACTAAATTCAGCAGTTAATCTTGAAAATGTCTCTTGTAGAACAAGCAGCTGTGGTGTCTAGCCAGCCCTGGGTTCCTGCTGTATCAGGACCTGGCAAAGACCTTCCTGTCAGGAACCAGACAGAACACAACCCAGGACCCAGGCTAGCAGGTCAGGTTCAGTTAACAGGCATGGAAAGGTGACATCATGTATCCCTTTATACTGACTTCCACAGCTGGTAACAGACCAGGTGGCTTTGAATGTGTTCTGCTTCAGAACCTCTATTTACAACTCTATGTAAGTAGAGGTGATTCATGTATAGTGCTCCACAGGCATACACTGTTTAATCAAACGGTGTATTTTATTGCATAAACCACATAAAGTCTACTGCTCACAACAAAATACTATCCAATAGTGAACACCCAATAAATGCTGTATTGCAATTTCATTTATTTCAAAGTTTGACATTCATTCAGTTATCCAGGTCTCTCTCCCTCTCACTCACACACACATGTGCACACGCACACGCACGCGCACACACACACACACACACACACACACACGCATACAAATGAAAGGTAACCATTACTTTGTTGCAAGTGCCCATGTTGAACATACAAAAATATGAAGTGCACTGCCAACTTTCTTAACTACTTAGTTCATTGCGCAATTCCTGCTTGTTTGCAAACAATGTACTTGGACACTACAAATACATCAGTGAGGGGTGCGAAAACTCAGTGTTATTGTGAAGGGAATTTGCCACCTGGAGAGCCTCCAGGTTAGGTGATCAGAGGCTTATCTTCACAGCATCCAGGTCATCTCCTGGCGCACCTGGGCGCACCTGCCTCTTATCCTGCGTGCAGGTCCCAGCGAGGGAACACAATCCAAGCAGGATCAGATTATTCATGCAGCGCTGTAAGATGATCTGCAGGGATCTCCCAGTAAGTCACGGGTCGCATCGGCAAAATGACAGGCCTCATAGGCTAAATGAATGGCCTGTTCTTGTCATTAAACTTCTTATGTTCTTATGCGCTGACAGAATGACTGGCAGCTACATAGGTGCATCCTGACTGTTAATATGATGATCAGGACTGTGAATTAGTGGGGTGGATATTTCCAATGTCTTCCCCCAGCATGGGTGTGTTATGAAACATCCAGGACCAGGGAGGTGTCCATACTAAAGCCCTGTTCAAATACAACTCTCTGTCACATTTTCAGAGACAAACATACATGGGACATCTGCCATTCATTTTTTTTTTTTCCTTAAAACAAGTTTTAAGCAAACACAATCTCAAGCAAGCTTTGACCATGACAGGTGTATATTCCTGAAGTCTAAACATTCATATTATGTCCTCAAATGTATTTACTAAATCCTCAAACTTTCCTCTTGCACCTACTATGTCACTAAAGAGAATGTGGCATGTTATACAATGACTCCTATTGTTGGATTGTGACACTTATGATTTAGTATTGTCTCTACTCTTAGCCTAGCCTTATCTTATTATATTCACATTTTTGGATAAGAGTGTGTGCTAAATGACTAAATGTAAAGTAATGTAAAGATTACTTTACTAAATGTATAGGTGGCTGAAAACATGCATATGGCACAGAACAGCTCTGCACACCCATTGTCGTGGTCAGGCATGTGATGCACATTTATGGCAATCATATCATTACCTTTTGTGTCTGTGTTGTCTGTCAGCATTTTATATTGAGTGACACAAGCGGAGGTGCAAGTGCAATGCAACTGACCAGCCATTAGGTCTGCCACTCATTTTATTATACAGCTGTGTAGCATAGAGGTAAGAAGCAGGCCTTTTAACCGAAAGCGTGCTGGTTTGATTCCCCACTGGGACACTGCTGTTGTACCCTTGGGCAAGGTACTCAACCTAAAATTGCCTGCTGTATAAATTGACATAATTGTAATTGCTCTGGATAAGAGTGACTGGTAAATGACAATGATGTCATGTAATTGTGTGGTTCACTACACTACAACTGCTTCATATGAATTTTGTGGGAAATGCTGACTTGGTGTGGGATAGTAAAACAAAGGGCCATCTGCAGTCCCACTTCCTCTAAACTCCATTTTGTCTTCCTGGGAAAGAGAAAATAGGAGCACTTCAGAGTGAGTTTATTAAGTCACCCAGAAATCTGCTTAGCTGACATTAGGCATATACTGGTCTGATGTTTGCATTGAATTTATGGGTTTATAGCTGCTTGGAGAGCAATAATGATGTTTATTCCCTCCTCAGAAATGACATTGATTGACACATATTGTCGGGCTGCTGCCTCATAATTTATACACCTTCCACAGACTCAAATCTCACTTTCTCAGACTACATTTTCCTGTGGGGTATCCTGAGTTCTGGAAGGAGAAACAGAGCCTTCAGCCTTGAAATTTACAGCTCAAATTTACTTTCTTCAATCACTGTGAAACTGAGACCAAGGTGTCAGTAAAGCACAAGGCGGATCAAACCAAGAGGTGCTCCATACCAAGAGTCAATAACAACGATTTGAAATCGTCAGAGGATTCTGATTGGTGATCCTCTAGTTTTGGGAAAACCACTCAAACCAAAGGACGCCAGTGCAGGACAGATCATTTTAACAAGGTAAACTTTCTCATGGCTTAACAAGTATTTCATCCTGAAGGCGAACAGTGAGTCCACTTGTCTAAAATGCTGCTGAAACATGCAAATGGTGAAAACAATTTGATTGGAGAATCGTAATGTAATCACTGTCTTGCCTTAGTACTTTTGAGCCACTAGAGGGAGTGGTAACACCAATCGAAACAGCACCCTTGATTTCCCATCATCATGTAATCTAGGACCATTCAACAAAAGGCCCCAGGGCAGAATTCATCCAACCAGGGGCTTCCCACTGGCCCGTAGATCACTGGGAAACAACAATGGAAAAAATAAATAATTGCATTACATTACATTACTGTCTTTTAGCAGATGCTCTTATGCAGGACGACTTACATGGGTTAAAATTTTACATGTTACCCATTTACACAACTAGATATTTACTGAGGCAGTTATGGGTTAAGTACCTTGCCCAAGGGTACAGCAGCAGTGGCCCAGTCGGAAATTGAACCTGCAACCTTTTGGTTATAAGCCCTGCTCCTTAAATAATATTTATTAAAAATTACAAGAACTTGTAATACCAGTGTGACAGTATTCCCATCAGGTTGCACAAGTTTACTTAGGTAGGGCTTGAATAGTGTTATGCTCACACTCACTGGTTTGGGAGTGTCATTAACCTGGTCTGACACGGTTGCTGATTCAACTTGAATGGAGACACTTCTGTTCTTTTGTGTTGGAAGTCGCTCTGGATAAAAGCATCTGTTAAATGAACGTAATATAATGTAATGTAATGTAATGTAATGCATTCTGTATACCCAGGACACAAGGGTTCTGAGTAAATATGATCACTCTTTCTCTCCCATTGATATGCATTTTTATCCTTGTTAGTTTGATTTCCTAACTGTTATTTATTTTGGAAAATAAATATATTTTTTCAATATTGTTTGATTGTCTTAATGAGCAACTCCCTGCTCTGGCTTGATCATTTATCAAAAATGACAGAAAAAAACTAAGGGTTAAAATGATGATCTACTCTGAATGAGATCAGAAACACTCATGCATGGTTTGAGAATGAGTCTGTGTCATTAACAGACACATACATACTACTGATACATAAGATGTTCTATAAACTGGAAATGGAAAATGTCTAGCTATCCAGGTGCCTTTAAAAACAAATCGGCAACTTTCTCCCCTTGAAAACATGTCGGAGAGCCCTGAAGCACTGTAATTTATGGCTCTGATGCTAGTCTGGGTTTTTCAGTAAATCATGCAATGCAAAGAGAAATCAAACCGCAAGACCTGGGGATTATGATCAAAATATACACCAGCAGAAAATCAGAAAAACAGGCATGCTACCTCCTGCTTTTAAGGCTAATGAACAGCTTAATCACAAATAAAATTTTCATCACATACGTGCCTGTCTTAATGCTACTCAGCCACTAGGGGGAGAGCTCAGGCGTTGCCATTGGAGGTTTTTCAGCAACAAGGGACATGCAGAATCAAATCAATTCTGGAGTTTTTAGGATTAAGTGAAACATGTGCATGAGTGAAAAATAGTCATTAAAAATGTGAGGGAATTAAGACATATGGTAAAGAAAACTGAACTATTCAATCAAATCCTGAGTTCCTGTGAGAGTAAAATGGATTCACAAATTGTTCTAATATTCAGTACTTAGAAGAAGTTAAGAATATTGGCAAACCCAAATGCATCTTTCAGAGCGGTAGTGACTTCAAATGTGTATTTATTTAACATAGTCCTAAGGTCTACAATATAAATAAATCTTTTCATGGAAATGCTCTGGTTGAAAGCACACTTCCTTGGGAGCAAGATTATGCCAGAAGAGGCCTACCATTTCACAGGAGTTCAGAAAATGTAAATATATATGCAGGACAAAAACAAACACACAAAGGCAGTTCATAAGAGCACATTTATTCAATGCTTTAAAACTCAAACACAAGAAAAAAAGCTGACAGAATCTGTCAATATCACCTCAGACCACACAAAGCTTCACTAGGTAGATGGAGCGCACTTGCAGGTGTTATTTGCGCAAACACACGTGTCTGAAATGTGCTTCAGGTGGATCCTGAGCAGCTACGCACATAGCTGCCCTCGTGCCAAAGCCAAGTCAGTTGAGTGGCTCAGTGAGAAGAGACTCACATAGTAACAGTCCAATAAGCTGGGGCTCCACAAAGCTGCACGTAACTACTGTGGTGTTACGTAAGCGCTCAGGTACCGAGCGCTCAGAAAAACCCCAGGGTCTTGCTGAGGGTCAGAGCCCCAAAGGTCTGCTTAATCAGTGTCGGGAAGCCGACGATCCCCATCCGACCTCGCTGTGTACAGTCTCGGTCCACGAGACGGTCACACCGAGCGGTCAGGCTTACTGATGATGTCACCAGTGGACCGGCGGAGCACTGCTGCAGAAGGAGGGGCTGTCTGCTTATGAGGGGAAAATGCACACGGCTTGCCGGACTCCCCGTTAGGGTGTCCTGCGGTAAACACCCTGGTCCAAGGCGAGAGCCAAATGATGTGGGTTTTACAAGGAGAAACAGGACAAGAACCCTTTACTTTTTTACTCCATTTGTAGCAGACAACTGACCGTACAGGACAGCGGTGTAGCATAGTGGGGAGGAGCAGGTTGCCAGTTCGATTCCTTACTGTGGCACTTCTGTTGTACCCCTGGACAAGGTACTTAACCCAGAATTGCCTCAGGAAATATCTAGCTGTATAAATGTGTAACATGTAAAAATTGTAACCTATGTAAGTCGCTCTGGATAAGAGTGTCTGCTAAATGCCAATAATGTAAAGTACAGACACACAGAGAATGGGGCTATACTCTGACAGCTAATGAGAATTAGGATGGTCTGCGTGACACAGGAGGAAGCCATAGATATTATACCTCGGTCTAGTAAAATGTTCAAAGGCTTGTTTTATCATTCATCTAATCCTACTGTTAGAACACAAAACCAGGAATAATACCAGTCCTGATGTTATGATCACATTGGATAATATCACCTCTTTTTACAAATGCTATAACATTGTTATGATCATAATAATGAAACTTGGCAATGACGGTTTTGTTTGGAGTTGGACTTCTGTGATGAAAACCAAAAAAATTCCTCTCTTAAACTTAGGTTTCATGTGTGAATCCCTCATTTTACTTGATGGGTTCTTGAGACTATTTTGTCCCGAGCCCTCCCGAGGAGTGTTATTAATACTGTTCTAATGTATAATGGGGGAAAATGCAGAACATACTGCATAACCTCTCGGATAAAAGGCAAGGCTAAAGATTATCACCTTGATAAAGCCACACATGGTCTAGGGACAGGAAGCATGATTGTTAATACAGGAAGTTTCTGGCTTTTGGCTCAAAAGAAGTGCCGTTTCAGAAAACCAACTATTGTGGTTTCAGAATTTCACAGGAACCGCTCTCTCTCTCTCTCTCTCTCTCTCTCTCTCTCTCTCTCTCTCTCTGCCTCACTCACGTACAATATATTTTGTCTGCAACCAACCAGCAGCTGGATGAATTATACTGAATTTTTATATAGTTAACACAGAGGATAACCGTAATGAACAGTCACACTGGAACTGCATTATTAGACTGCAACTACGTCTTACATTGACACCAACCTCTCAACAGGCATGGATTACAAAGTGGTCAATTACACTCACAAGGAAGAGCAGGGGCTAAATATAAACAATGACACTCAAATGAAATCATTCAATAAGCAACCTGCCTTCTCTTCAAAAATCAGTATAATTATTACCAAAGGATTGAATTAACTCATTAATTATACATGCATTCATTCATTTATTTATAGGATGTTCTTAACTGACTTGCTTGCAGCGGAGGTATCTATCTCAGGTGTTGTTTTTTGTTCTCATCATAAATAACCCCAAAGGTTTCAGTTACCATCAGTGGAACAGGATGATCAGTGCTACAGTAATGTCTAGCTATGTTTATGAATATAATCATGTATATAATTATTATGTTGTGCTGTATAACAAATGCATTGTTTGAATAATTTAATATGTAATTGTTGAATGGTGATATCTTGAGATTGTTGTACACCGTGGTGGTTCATATCTGGGATTGTGACAAACGGGTTAATGTCGTGATTTGAATATGTAGCATCTATGTCCTTATGTTAGACACTGCGCCTATGGCGAGAAAGCTCTGGCCAATATTGACACCCAGTTGACTAAAACCAGGAGAACATATCTGACTATGCTAGCAACTCTGGCTATTAACACATAACTTATACATTTTCAGTCTGCATGGAGCGTTATTCTGAACCACGTACTATGTACTCTCAACTCATAGGGTAGTAAAATCCTACAGGGAGCCTGTGTCCACAGAGAAGAGGGCTCTGTGTTCAGCAGAACAGCTTCATGGGCAAAGTCTGCATGCATGTATTTACCATGGATTTTCTACATAGCTCCAAAGACCAGCTAGGCCTCTGAGCCTGCAAAGCATTAAATCAGCCGTAACATCAGAGAACACAAAACGACCATGTTTACTGATACTAGCTCCAAGAAAGAAGCTTCAATTTGACATACTTGGGATCAGGTTGTGGTGCAGGGATGAGTTTCAGGCATAAACATATATAGAGATATAAAATATATCTCCATATATAATGTATTGTGTATGTACAATATATCTCCAAACTGTTCAGGAACATAACTTAAAACTACTATTTCTTACTCTGCTGCAACTCTAAAGGTTTTTGTGCCTTTTTTATTTACTATTTTTTGTTCTTTATCAGATGGTGTTTATGTGAAGTGTGAAAAGGAGGCAAAAAAGTGTACTGGAAAAGCTCATTAAACAGTCTTAAACATTCTCATTAAACATCCTCTGGAGAGGATGTTTAATGACTTATTCTATGGCAAAAGACAAAATGTTCTAGAGTACTATGGTTTATATCTGGAATTCGGAACCAGAAAAGACATTTAAATAGAAAAACGCACCCTTAAGTAGAAAGTCACTTTATGCATAAATGCCATGAACAGCAATAAGTATCATTACATTTATACATTATAATAATTATTAATTATTAGTAGTCGTTGTAACAGTGGTAATAATAATACTCATACTACTAATAATAGTGGCAACTTGTGAAAATGATAACCGCTTTCTACGGTGTTTTAGAAGCCTTGGACACTTGAAATTATCCTGTCCAGATAAGTCATGAACTGCGTCCGGACAGTTCATCTCGGAAAAATGCGTTACCCTCCTGCTTGTACGGACTCTCTGTGATCACATGACAAAAAGTGTATGAATTGAACCTGGTTGGGAGTGAGGCTTCGGCAGCAGGGTGTGTAGCTAGCTTTCTTAGGGCGTACGCTGTCGAGCTTACGCGTAAACCACCGCCTCTTCAACCAGCTGCATTTTGACAGCTCACAATATCGACTTTTTTACATTTTATGACTTTTACCCGACCGCCTTCTTTACTTCGGCTAAATCAAAGAGCAGAAACCATCGCCATGGAAAAGTCCGGAGTTTCCGGGCTGACCGATGGATCGGTTGTTGGAATACGGATGGTTTCGTTTTAACCCGTAAATAGGGAAACATAAGAACACGGGAATAAATCGCAGCGCAACTTTTTTGTTTTTAGAGTGACTCACCTCCCCTTCTCCGCCGAGTTTGATTCAAAGTTGAGAGCCAAGATGGCCGCCGATTCCGTGCAGGTAAGAAAACTTAACAACTTGCAATAAATGCGCAAAAATCACGGGCAGCACAGTTGAAAGTGCGTCCAACTGTTCGGGTGACACACTGAGGCGACCATCTAGTAAGGGGAGACGTTATTTTCTGCTCGGTAGGTTTCAGATGGAATTTTCCCCCTTTTTTCCCAGAGGGTTGCCTGGGAAGCAGGGATCGAGGCCTGGAAAATAATTAAACAATATCCCAACTGTTGCTTCAGCGCAATGTAGCCAACCAGCTAGCTTGCTAACAGCAGAAATCAGACTTATCTAATCTCGTTAGCTCTGCGAATGAGAAAAACTACTTTGAAAATGTCAGATCTGTTTCTCTAACTTGCGTATTGCGTTCTATTGTGTGAGCGTATGCAAAGGAAAATAGGGACAAATATTTGCGGAGAAAATAGCTACATAGCAAAACATTTCCATGTTCCGCTCAGCAGTCCCGGGGCATGGGCTAACTGGCTAGCCTTGAGCTGTAAACAATGCGTCTGTCTAAACGATTTTAACTTGCTACTTTTGGTTGTCAGGTGTAGAAAGGGTGGTATCCCCGGTCGATTTCTTTATTTTATCGGTTACCGTTACAACATGTCAAGCGATTTTTTTCGGCGGAGGTTCCAAGGCAATGGAACATTTCTTTTTTGCCATGCAGTTTCTACTGTACGGAATTGATAGCCTCCTAGCTAGCTGATATTTTACACGGTTTTGGTTTAGCTTTCTCAAAAGTGGTCACGGTGAGCGGAAACAAAAACCCACAGACGGAAAAAAGATGGAAAAGTTAGCAAACTAACTAGCCGCAACACTGGCTACATTGTGGATTGCTACATATGTAGCCCCTGTGACAGTCAGTTACTGGAACACGGCCTTGCCGCATTTCTACTGTAACGTTACAGCTTTTATGAAGGTTCTGGACTTTTTCTCCTTTTGTTCGCATTGCTGTTTTCTAGCCGAAACTAACTGATGAAAAGCCCAAAAATGGAAAACTAAACGATTTCCCGTACCGTTGCATTATGTGGACAGCTATCTATATCCTAAATCACTGCAACTGTCGGGTCCCATGTCATTGTTTGAAATTGTTTAGATTGCTGTACGGTCTACAAAAAGAAGAGTCTTAAATAAATATGCCCGTGAAATGTTCTGATTGAATTTACAAGATTTACTGAGAAGTTCCTTTTGTATTGATCAGTGGTTTGTGCAGTTTCGGCATAATATTATATATTATATCCATAATATTTTATTTGCTGCTGGCTTCCTGCGGATCTTATTCAAACAATCCTTTGGGCTATGACATATAGTATTTTTTTCTTGGCACGTAGATCAACTGTCACTGAGGTTTAATGCAAATTTTGATGACGGTGAGACGTGATGGTATGTGAGTGGGTGGAGTAGTTTCGTGCTTGCCTTCTTCAAAAGTGTATATGACTGTGTGTCCTTGGAATTAATAGCTGGAGTTATAAGTTGTGATCTATGCAGAGACGTCTGGGATGTCCACAATTGGTTTATAATCTGTTCTCTCCCAAAATTGATTTCAGGAAGACCTGTTGTGAATAGCAGTGTAATAGTACAAAGACGTAAGGTTACAGGTTCAAATCCCAGCTGAGGCAAAGCTGTTATACCATTAAGTTAATCTAGTAGCAGTAATAATAGTAAGGTCATATGACGGTTCTGTAAAATGGCCTTTGTAAGATACATTCATATCACATTGATTAATAACACATGATCTCCTGTCCTCTCAAAACACAACACAGGTAGATCCCAGAGTCTAAACCGTAATGCATTTGGACCGAAACTGGGGAAAGGAAACAGATACCTCAGGCAGAGACGTCCATGATCAGATCCTTGCTTGTCTCATTCGCTGAAGACCGAGTTGGTCTGACAGGTGTCCTTTGTAAGGGCGGCTTTTATCAGGAACAAGATCTCCAGTGTTACCGGTTCAAGCCAATTAATCACGCTCTTAAAGTGGCAAGGCAGGGCTTTTCCAGGCCTAGGAAGTAGATTAAAATTATTAAGTAAACGAGCTGAGATTGCATTCCACGTGGAGGGGTTAATCTGTTGGGGGTTGATGAATGGGGTCCCAGGACCTGCGTGACGGTTTGTCCTTCCGCTGTCCATCTGTCCCCCCCAGTACATTCAGCAGATGTAGTGTTCTCACTAGGTTTCTGCTTTTTTTGATGATTTTCCTGTCCTTGGAGAAGTTTTATCACAGGCGGAAATTTAGGTAACACCGCTCTCAGCATGGAGGACTGCGAACGGGGGTGTTTGGGGTGGGGGGGCCGCATATCCGTCTGCACTGCACTCTTATCCTGTTATGTGGGATTATGTTTACTTGTCCATATTAGGCCTGGGCTGGCACAAACTCCCATCGGACTCCCAGGAAGTCACCAGTTTGGGCTTTCGCACAGACACCAGAGTGCGAAGTCTCTGCCGTTAAGCGCGGGGGGGGGAGTAAAATCAAATATTCTGAGTCTCTGAGTAAAATCAAATATTCTGAGCTGGTTTTGCAAGGCTCAGAAGTTGCAGGAGTTTTCTTTGTGTGGGGCTGCTTGTTTGGACTGCGACGTGCATTGAATCGATTCGCCATCATGGTTGCATCTTGTGTCTTGGCTTTAACGTGTCTGGTTGAACACTGTGAAGTTCTGAGCCTGAACCTCTCTCTCCTCTCCCCAGTTAAGCGCTGACATTAAGCTTTGAGGATTACAGGTATTCACTGACACAGATTTGATTTACAGTGTGGCACAACTCTGGCTGCCATATCGCTAAGCATTCATTTCACGGTCAGAATTGACTGTAAAGTATGTGCTGTTCTTTTTTTCGCTCTCACAGTTGTTTTAAAGGGAGCAGGCCACATTCAGCTGGCGTGGATGGGGTGGTGTCACATGGATCATTACCAGAGTTTAATATTATATTACTAAACACTCCTTGCCAGTTTTGCTGCATTTTAGGTATTGATCTCCACAGAATTTTTCGTTAGCAAACGGCAGCGTGCCCACAGTTGGAAGCTCTGGCATTGCCATGGTGTTTAGTGTCAGAAATGAACTTTCTGAACACAAATCTGACATTCAAAAAAGGAAAGGGGTGGGGTGGGGTGTGATGTCATGTTTTTTTTTTTTTTTTTTCTTCAGTAATAGCAGGGGGTGTGGTCTAGCTGAGCTTCCCAGCTCTTCCCTGCTCTTTGTTCCTAGTAAAAATTGCAATTTTCCACGTGAAATTCACTCTGTTGATCCTTGATCTCCATCCTGAATGAGCCGTTTATGATTTTCAGCTGTATATGGACGTATCAGACATGCGTGTGCATTATGATAGACATTACAGTAATTCTGTATTTATTGATGCACTTTGATTTATTGATTGACTTGTCAGACAGAATGAGTCACACTTTAGTGCTAAATGCTGTGAGTATATTCTTGAAAGCAATACTCTTTCCTCCTTTTGCTGCGTGATAAGTCGTGTTTTTTGTTTTTGTTTTTTTTTTGCATAGACGTGAGTTGGGCTTGCGATACCAGTTTTCTGTTCCTTGTTGCAGAGGACAGAGTCAGAGCTCAGAAACGGAGCCTTCTCAGGCAGGAGATTACAAAGAGACAGCGGGCTATTTCTGTCCTCAGCATTGCAGATTATAGGCCTACACCTAAATTATGACATCTTACATTTAGGCTAACCCTGATGGAGAGGTACGAAAACGGTTGAGTTTGATGTAAAGGAAGCTGCTGTATTTTGGGGGGGGGCGGCTTTTAAGCTGACTGTAAGTCTTAATTTGAAATGAAAAACCTGACTCCTTATAATGATGTAATATCAGCAGCGGCACTGCCCTGGATAGGAAACGTGCCGCTAGCACGCTAGCTTTGCCATGTGGCCCCCTCGTCAGATTGCGTGAGAGGGGCTGTGTTCGATTTGGGAATCCGCAGGACAGGTGTCCGATGTCGGGGCGGGGGGGGGTTCCCTGCCCGGCAGTGCAGGCACGTTGCCTCTGCTGGGAGTTTGCTTTGCTTTTCAGTGGCCCGCGATCGCCCTGCGCATTGTGTAGCAGCCAGTTTTTTTGCTGTTGGAAAGTGTTGCTAGGTGGAGCTGAGCGCTTGCACGTATGGGGGCTTGTGCTTTCTGGGGTGGCTGACTCACTTTCTGAACACGCCGAAATGGAAAACACTTTCAGCCGTGGAAGTTTTCTATTGTGGCCCCGCAGCTCTTGTTTTTGTTTGAACCGCCAGAACACCGTTCACATCAGCTTTGTGTCAGCAGCTAAAAGCTTCCTCTAAAAGCAGCCTGCTTTCAGATACAGTGTGTGTGTGGGGGGGGTGGGGGTTGGGGGGTGCATGGCATCTGACAGGCTCGAGGAGGCCGAATTTAGCAGTTTGAGCTTTCACTGCGAGCGCTCTGTTCAAGTACATCTGGAAAGTGACCTCCATTTTACCTGTGAGTCATCTGTTAATCAAAATTTCTCCCTGGATTACAGATATTTATATTTCATTCATACCCCGAGACAAAGGTTCGTGTTAAAGGGAAGTACAGCAATCAGACTGTGGAGAATGGCTTTGACACAGGTCTCGGATTCACACTGAGCGAGGGAATAATGTTTACAATGTCCCCTATTAGGCTAATCTAGCATCGAAATCCCACGATAAAAAACATTCACAGCTAATATACCAGCTCCACAGTCTTGGCCTGCACACGCTTTGAGTTTTTCGTGTTCTGTGTTTCTAATGCTCGGAGAACGAGAGTGCTGCATTCGCTCGCTACAGCATTAGAGGTAGGCCACAAACGCAGTGCTCGGGAGGTAAACAGGTTGATCTGATAACCATGCCGTGCGCTCACCTACTCCCCATTGTTTCAGACAGGGAAACAATAGTGCAGGCCGAGGCTGATAACCGAAGGCCTGCTTATCCTGTGATTTTTGTTTATCATTGGATAAGCGTGGAGTGCCTCTCTCAGAGAGTAGCTGTGTGTGAGGGAAGGGGCACACAGAGCTCTGCCCTGTGAAATGACCCACAATGCCATGGGGCCGCTGCAAAAAACCCCCAGCAAATTCCAATTGTCAACCCTTTTTTATTTATTTCTGCCTCTTTATTGCTTTTTCTGTTCTTTTTTTTTGCATTTTTCCCTGTTTTTAAACCTTCAACTACAAAACATCAGATCTTTTTTTAAGTAGTTTAAAACCTTTCTCAGAAACACGTCTTCTGTAATTATTACAACACAGAAGCCTTCACCCGTTCTCCAGTTATTCTCAGTTTGGTGCTGAAATGTAGTTAATGAAATTATAGGCAGCCTCTCCCGGGCACACTTGCCAGGCAGCACAACAGCACCTCAGAGGACACAGCTGCCCCCCCGGGCCTCTCTGTTCTCCCCAGGCCTCAGCACAATCTGAGATGGGCCCCCCGAAACTCGCCGCACCTCGAGGGCGAAACCCGGCCCTCTTTCACTGGAGCATGGTTCCAGGCCCACGCCCGCCCCACCCCTCCTGAGATATAACGACTCCATCAACACCCCAACGGGAAAATGTGGATCATCTGTGTATTGCCTACCCTCCTGTGAGCCTTCAGAGAGAGAGAGAGAGAGAGAGAGAGAGAGAGAGAGAGATTTTGTGCATGTGCGTGTGTATACATGTGTTTGTGCATGTGCGCTTACGTGTGTGTGTGTGTGTGTGTGTGCGTGCACGCGTGTGCACTTACGTGTGTATATACATGTGTTTGTGCGTGTGCGCTTACGTGTGTGTGTGTGTGTGTGTGTGTGTGTGTGTGTGTGTGTGTGTGTGTCTCTCCTGGCCTGGGTGGGGCGTTGAATGTTAAATACAGAGTGGCTGTGACCCTGTCACCACTCCACACACGGCCACACCCCACCTCCCAAACCCCCCAGCCCCCAGTTCCCGCAAACCCGTGGGGGGAGGCGGTGGCCGGGGGTGGGGCACTCCGCGGAGACCGCCGCTGTCCTCACCGCCGTTTATTTTAAGACCCAGCTTCCCCGGGAGTCAGATTAGGTCCTACGCAGTCGGCTTTCTCGTCCGCTGTGATCTCAGCCAGCGCTGTCAGGCTAAGCAGGATTTGCCCTCCCCAGCCTGCTTATCAGCTCTTCCGATGTGAGGGGGTTGGGGGGGGGTGGAGAGGGGGGCCGGCGTTGGTGAGAAAACAAAGAGCGACAGTCACAGCGGCTCTGGTTCCTGACTCGCTGGGTGATGCCTGTGGAGCGCCTCTCTCTCGCCTGCTGAACTTTTGCGATCCAAATTCGTGGCGAGCAGACAGAGAGGCAACGCGTGGCCTTGAACATGCGAGGACTGTGTACGGCCGACGTGGTGGAGGTTGCGGAGGTCATGGTAAGGTTTCCGCTCGGTTCGTTTCTGAAAGCCGTCCTCTGGGCTGATGTGGATCTGCTCTGGGTTCCGTGTTGGATCTGGGAATGGATCCATTGCCCTGTGTTTGGGTTTAGCTTTTAGACGTTCTGTGTCTATAAACGGCAGAGCGAGGCAGAAACTTATTTCACAAGTGAGAGAGTTCCATCCAAGGAACTTCCTCTAATGCACAATGGGCATCAGCTGAAAGAGTTTGTATCTTGTTATTCAGTGATCGATGATCATCTTAGAACTTCCTTCATGCAAAGCATGGGCAAAAATACATTCTTGCGGGTTATTATTTGAATGTATTATTTACATGTTAAGGTGAACTTTGGTAGTTGAAACTTTACAGCATCGTATTTAAGTGGACTTTGGAACTCAGTTATAGCCTGGTTTAGATGGTTCAAATGCATACCAGCACAGCACGTACCAGTACAGATTTGGCCTTTTAATTTAAATTCAGGGCAGTTTTGAATGTTTTGAGTTTGATTTAGCTGTATTGTACAGGATGTTGCCACAGCTACAGCTCTTGTGGCTACTTGCAGCTCTTGAAACTTTAAAAATGAGGATAGCTGCCACCTGCATCTAAGAGAATGTATTGGAAGAGGCTGTATGTATCCCAGGCCGGTGTGTAAACACCCTCTGGGAGCTCTGACATTAAACTGAGTGTACCCCTCGGAATGATCCAGGTTATAAACAGCCCTGCGGAGCACGTAGTGGGTTCGGGGGGTTAGCTACACCGTTTCACAGCACTGTAGCGAGTCCTCAGTGCTGTCCCGTTCCCTGAGCTTAGCTCTGATTAGCCCTGTGTTTGAGGTCAGCACAGCCCCACTGAGGATCCCCCTGGTTACGCACGACCCCGAACGGAAAGTGGCTCTGCTCCTATTCCAGTGCCGTCCGCTGGTAATCCTTCAGCTGCCTACAGCCAAGTATAGTCCTCACAGACGGCAGCGGCCAGCAAACAGGAATCGCTCTGATTTCCTGTTGTTGCTGGTTAAAGTTGCGTTGGAAACGCTGCTGTGTGCCTGAGTGTGAGCGGTGATGATAAAAAATACAGCGCAAAGATTTGTGGAAGCGGCCGTCGTGGTAAACCCTTAATAATGAAGTGACATTGTAAACGAGGATGGAAGCTGCCAGTCGAATGGTTCTAATTTTAAGATGTTTACGAGAAAAAAAAGGGCTAATATATTCCAGTACACCATTATCTCTCATAAATCTGAGCCTATAGCAGCCCAGCCTCAAAAATCTATGAGACTGTTTTTAGTATTTTATAAATTAACATTTTTATGTCAATGTGTCATTTTTATACATTTTTCCTGAAGCTGGCTTAATTAGCATTAATTAGCATGTAAGCATTTGAATACCAATTCTTTCCACAAACAGGGGTTAAATATGGTTGAGCTTAATGTTGTATGGTAATAGTTTAAGGCTGTACTTCCCTTGATAGCACTTAATCCCATTTTGGCAATGTTTCCCACAATGGCACTACATTTCAAGCATGGCACTAATGTTTTAGCATCTGTGCAGATGATTGACAGACCCTGTTGAATGCTCTTTTGTACATCGCTCTGGATAAGATGACTAAAAGTGAATGTAAATGTTGAACCCCAAAACCAGTGCCCTTTGACCTTTGCCCATGTCACCCTCCCTGCTCCCTGTTGACCTCTCTGTGCTTCCTCCCCAGGGAGATGGCAGGAGCCACATGGTGTCAGAACTGGGCCTGGGCCAGAACCTGGACCTGTCCGACACCATGGTGCAGCAGAAACTGGACGAGATCAAGGACCAGATCAAGCGGGAGATCCGCAAGGAGCTGAAGATCAAGGAGGGGGCCGAGAACCTGCGCAAGGTCACCACCGACAAAAAGAGCCTGGCCTACGTGGACAACATGCTGAAGAAGTCCAACAAGAAGGTGGAGGAGCTGCACCAGGAGCTGCAGGAGCTTAACGCACACATCGTGGTCAAGGACCCCGAGGATCTCCTGGGTACGGTCGGGCTCTAGAGAGCCGGTCAGAACTAGCCACTCCGGTGTCACTGCTTCTGAAGTGTGACTGGTTCAGAGCCCTCAGTATTATTAGCTATAGTATTAGCTACACCGTTTCATTTTGCAACATGAGGGCGTAAGCTGTTTCATGGACCAACTCACCGAATTAGGGGCTGGTAAAAGTGTGTTTGCTGGAGGGAAAAAAAGCACTCGCCCTGTAGCTGATAAAGAAGGTGCCGTGTGTCTTGAGTCCAGGGATGGCCTTTGGTTGTCGCCCAGTTGTTTGCATAATGCAGTTAGTCAGCGGTGATGAATGTCGTGGGCGTTTGTGTACGCATCCAGCAGCCTCTAATGAAGAGAGCGGTTGAGGCCTGCAGGGTGTCTGTGAAACCTAATGAGCCTGAAGCAGAGGAGGCCTCTGGGAGTTCTCCCGACGGCCCGGTCCGGCAGACCCGGCGCGGCTGGAATATTAGCTTTCCGGTTTCCCGGGTTAGGCTGGGTGAAGCGAAACCCAGCGGGAGGGAAGAGGTGCGTGTGGGGTGGGGGGCCGGGAGGCGGGCGGCGGGCCCCCCTGTGTTTTTTCGGGCCGTTTCCTGAGGGCTTGGAGCTGCGTTTACACCCCTGTGGCCGAGCGGCTGGATCCAGCCCCAGACCCGCGATCGGGACAGGAAGCGAGGCCCGGCCTTCAGGCATGATGTGGTGAACAGGCCCCTCCCCTGTGGCTGTTGTACCTCAGCTTGGGGGGGTAGGGCCGTTCCTGGACTTGGCTGTGACTGCATTGGCAGTCCTCATAAGGCATCAGGCTAGTTATTCTATCAAACATTTAAAGAAGTTGCATGTGAGTGGAATCAGAAATATTTTACAAAACATTAACATATTTGAATATTTTCCAAGCTGACGTTCACAATAGTTAGCCTGAAATTTCAAGAAACTGTTCTATGTGCCGTTAAGAGTTAGATTTAGACTGTGAGATCACAGAATACATAAGTCTTTTTTTTTTTCTCTCATTACCTGTGCGTATCTTCTTTGATCTGAGCTGGGCTCGTATCTGGAAGTCTCAGACAATGGCCTGAAAAACACGGCCTCTGTTTACAGAAGAGCAGAGCTGTCTGGAGTCATTTACTCCAGTCAAGAGCTTGTGCCCGAGGGCTGTCTGCATCTGGACACATCCAGTTAATGTGGGAGCCTCTGTGTTTATCACAAGCCATGAGCTTCTTAAGTTACACTATGTCTTCATTTCAAGGCCTCGCCAGTTTGCTTTACATTGAAACTCTCAGTCGAGGCGATGCTGAAGGGCTTCGCAGGAGCTGTTTGCTCGTGTGCAGTGCATCACACTAAGTTATATTACAGTTGTAGTACAGGAGTTATAGTATAGAGATGTAATTCTGAATCTGCTCTATACCCCAACGACTCCTATAAAGTGGAGCTAACATGTCCAGTTTTTCATTCTGTCTGCTCTTTAAACGAGGTATTCATATCACTATCTGAACAGAGTTTTCTGAGGAAAACAACTCTGTGTTCTTGTATTATTTGAATCTGAGGAAGCCTAAATCATTTGCTGTTATTGACTACCTTTCAGTGGGTGTTACAGATTATTCAGAACGCTATATTTTTAGCTGCGACTGGAGGAAGCAGCCATTGTAGTTGTGTACCTTAGTCTCTCACTGACTGACGAACATAATAACGTCCTGAAGTAATGACATTTTACCACTAGAGTGCAAAAAGGCCAGCAAATTAGTTACAGACCTTGAACCCCTCCCGTTCAGCTCTTGTTAATGACTTTTCTCTTCCCCTCTTTAACCATTTGCAAGTAAACAATCTTTGAGAAACTGTTCTGAAGAAAATGCAGTACCAGTCAAAATTTGGATGCCCCTGATTAAGAAAATGGGAAGCATGCATTAAAAGACATTTTAATCTAAAGGTTTATTCTTAAATGCTTGAAATTTGTTCCTTAGGCATCAACTTCACTATTTATATTTGTCTATGTATGAATTTCTTTCCAAAAATGTTTCATTTGGAAAAAATCTTGAAGAATCTAAAATATAAGATTTTTGGTTTGTTTGACACTTTCTTGGTCACTGCATGATTCCATTTGTGTTATTTCATGGTTTTGATGTCTGTACTATTGTTCTAAAATGTGGAAAATGGTAAAAATGGACAGAAAAGTGAGTCCAAACCTTTGACTGGTACTGTATATGTAAGCATATGATTTACCTCCAGTTAAATGATGGACCAGAAGGCTCTGATAGTGTGTATGCAGTTAATAAAAAAGGGTTTGATGTTAAGTGTTTAGATTCTGCATGCTCCATTGTCTCAGTCAGGGCCCTCCTGCTTTTTATCTGAAAGATTGCAGGAAGGAAGCTGGAAGGGTTTTAAATTCTGGGAGGTCTCTATGGAGATGAACTGTTGCTTTTAGTGCACAGTGCTAATTTCCAACGGCCACATAAATACAGTGAGTTAATAAAAGCCATATTCGGTGAAGCCGCAGTCCGCGCTATAGATTTACGACCCAACGAACATGGTGCAAATGGATCTTGAAAGCCTCTTCGAAATATTTTCTCTCATGGAAAGAAAAGCGGGTGGTCTTCATAATTTTTGTTTTTAAAGTGTTTATCTCTTTAAAACACTGACGGTCTTCAAAGGGGCCTGCATTTCCTCTGCTCTGCTGTCTGGACAGGAAGAACCGTGCTGGAAACAGGAAGTATCCTGTGGTCCTTGGGTTCTGCGATTCGCCACAGTGCGGACAGGCCGCAGGCTGGACGGCAGTGTGCTGTCCTCTGTGTAGACCTTAGGGCGCTCTCTCTCTGAGACCCCCTGACTGAGCTAGCCTGGAGCTTCAGTTAGGTGTCATACATTCCGCTATGAAAACATTGCCTGTCGAGCGGAAAGATGATATGGCTGATATGGCGAACGTGGCTGTGTTTAAACAGCAGAGCTGGGCTTATTGGAACCGATGCGGAAGCCAAGTGGCTCTCCTGTTCGCCCCTGAGGGATTGTGTTACCTGGGGAGACTGTCGTTTCATTCGCTTAAATGGCTCGTCTTCCCTCGTCCACCGGGAAATACAGCAAGCAGTTTACTCTCGGTTTTAAATAAAGCCATTTTTGTGGTGCGTTTTTGAGTTTAGAATGTTCTTTTTAAGCCCAGCTCTTTGCCCAGATTTATTCTGACATGTTGCTTTTTTTCCACTGTACATTCCCTGTGCTAGCAGCCTCAGTTTGACTTCCAGTATGAGACTTTTCCTTCCAGTATGAGAGTTTGACTTCCTCCCGTCTGGATAAAGGAATATAGATATTCTTTTCATCCAGTATGAAAGTTTGACTGCATTTTGTCCCATATCGATATGGAATACGGATATTCCTTTTGTTCAGTGTGAAAGTTTGACTGCATTTTATCTTGTATGGGTAAAGGAATATGGATATTCCTCTTATAGTAATGGGGCCGGACACACTATGAGAGTCAGAGTCAGTGCTGCTCTGGCACATGCAGCGGCTGTGGAGGGAGCCGTGGAGAGGGAAGGGTGCAGGGCGCTGAGCTGAGGCCTGCTCCTCTGTGCTGAGCTGTGCGGCTCTCCGCTGAGCTGTGCTCCTCTCCGCTGAGCTGTGCTCCTCTCCGCTGAGCTGTGCGGCTCTCCGCTGAGCTGTGCGGCTCTCCGCTGAGCTGTGCTCCTCTCTGCTGAGCTGTGCGGCTCTGCTGGAGAGGGAAGGGTGCAGGGCGTTGAGCTGAGGCCTGCTTCTCTGCGCTGAGCTGTGCTGCTCTGTGAGGCGCCTCCTGTCAGCGTTCCAGCGCTGATGTCATCCTCCGCCGCTGCAGCTCACAGAAGGTGGAGGCCCCCGCCGCTCGCTCGCTCTCTCTCTCTCTCTCTCTCTCTCTCGCCTTTCTCAGAATCCTGCCCTGAACTCCGCCGAGCGCCGGGGAGGGGAAAACCCAAACCCTGCCCCTGCCTCCCGTCCCCTCACCCCGCTGCCCGAGCGTGCCTGATTTATGGGCCGGGGGGTCGGCCCGCTCCCGGTCCTGGGGGGACGCGGGGGCTGCAGGATAACACCCCCCCACCTGGGCCCATAATTCACTCAATTTCACCTCAATGGAACCAATTTAACAACGGCTCTGAGAGCTAATTATTTAGCCCGATGGGCAGCCCGGAGTGCTGGAGTCCTCTGGCTCCTGGTTCAGGCAGCCATTATGAAGCAAGTAGGCCATACAGTGAAAGTTACTCCCTTAAAACTTGCTTTTAGTGTTTATGTTTGTTGGAAAGAAGTGCTGCTCTCCTGCAGCTCTGAAGGTCTCTCCTGCTCTCCTGCCTGCTCTAGCAGCAGAACTGCTATGGCTGTGCTAGCAGTGCTCTCACTGTGGAAATTCTCAGGCCTGTGTGAAAGCAGTCTGTCTGGCAGTGTGTTTGGTCGACGTTGCCTTCTCACCCCAGCTACAGGAGTGCCGTAGTCACATAATATTCCTCACCGCCATCCCCCCCCCCCACTGAGGCTGAGTCCAGAGCTGCGCTGACTGAATTTGCAGACAGCGTAACGCAATAGATGTGCCGCACGCTAGACGGTTATGAGCAATTAATGCTAACTCACTTCATTACAGATGATTTTTGCCTGTTATGTGCCACAGGCAGTGAAGTGATGCCCGTTTATTAAGTGCACAGTCCAGGGTGCGCAGCGATTAACAGCAGGGTTTGCCTGTTTTCTGTGCTGTTTTTCCCAGCCTCCTGTTCGTGTCTCGTTTTGGTCACACTCTCCCTTATCATGTCAGTGCAAAGTCCCGCTGCCGTCGGTGAGAGCAGAGCCCTGAACTGCGGTGACTCTGTGGTGGGAGCATGAGGCGGCAGAGCATTGTGGGTATTGGGGAACGCTCTCGGTGGCCTCGGCGTGGGGTAATGACATCAGCCGTGTTCGGCGGAGCGTCGTGGCGGGGGGAGAGGTGACACCAGAGCGGGCGGCGGAGACAGGGAAGAGGGACGGGGGTTCGCCCACCCTGTGTGAATAGCAGCCATTCAGAGCTCGCTCAGTCGCGAGGGGGATGGGTGCCGGTCTAGCCCAGACACGAAAAAGCAATGAGCTCATCACCCAGTGACACGGCTTAGCTGAAACTGCAGAGGGGAGCGCTTATTTTTCCACTTCACCCAGGTACATATATCAAGTGCACGGCCGAGAGGCTGCAGGGGAGAGAGGGTGCTTTCAGCGGCTCTCGCAACATGTTGGGGTGTCTTTGCACTCTGTGGTGAGGCAGTTAAAAGAATGACTTTGAATAATTTGTTCACACAGCCAAGTATTTTGGCTTAGGTTGGAATATTATTTTTGTCAATCTCATAAATTTATGTGACCAAAACCACTGCTCAAAGTAGTCATACACCATTGTCTTTTCCATAATTGCTAACCACCTACTTTCTGCGTGTCATCTCAAGTTTACCAACTTTATATTTCATCATGCTCTGTATGAGAATATGAAAAGAAAAAAAAAAAAGCATTCCAAATTTTGTCAACACCGATACTAGCCGGTTTACCTCATAAATCTCATCCAGCTTTTCATTGTTTGCGTAGAAAGGTGGTACACCGTGACAGAGAATTCCCGTTTTGGTTCTGACATTCTCGCTGAACGTTAGTCAGAAAACCTGTTATGTCGTTCGTAGTGAAGAATCGGCAGGGCCTGTCTGCACAGGTCTCAGGCGGTGCGCAAACATGGCATCAACCTGTCATTGCGGTTTATTGCACAATAGTCCCCAAATAACTAGGCTGCGGTATCAGCCAAGTCCTGCAGGAACGAACCCAGAAACCTCACACGCTTGCAAGTGTGTGTCTGTGTATTCGCTGTTTCATGCTAGCTTTTTTATGGAATGCAGAATTCCCCCACCTGAATGTTCTGACATGCAACGTGAGTTCCTGTTTATGTGGGGGGTTGTAAAAAAATTTTAAGGGAGACCCCTCGGCTGGCTAGCTTGTTTCGAGCCATAAGCCACTCCATCAAGAAGAGGGTGCATTGGGGGTTCAGCTTTTTAAAACTGGAGACAATCCTCTTACAGTTTCAAGAAATGCATGAGAAAAATCAACATTATATTGACCTCTGGCTTAGTCAAAAAGCTCGCTCACATTCGCTTATCAGTGTTCCCTCTCCGTATGAAACCTGTGAAACCAGTCCAGGCACTGAGAGGATTAGCATCACAGCGGCGTCATGTCAGCGCTTATCCGGGTGAGAACGGTCCTTCACAGTGGTGCTCTGTTACGTGGTGACGTGCGAGCAGGTTTAGAGGCCTTAACGTTACTCTGTGAAGTCCCTAATGTCGTCTCCCTGAAGGTGTTCTGCTTCATAATGGATCTTTGAGATTTTTTTTTTTAGTGAGACTAGGCCTGAATAGACTTGCTGTGGTACTTTTCTTGTTCTTTTGGGGAATACCCTGAGGAAGGCACCCCAGTCTCGCACCCTCCATGTAGTTTGATCAGTTTTGTACTTATTGTCAGACGCTCTAACATACTAATGCATAGCATTTCATCTCAGGCAAACTGTCTCTTCCAAATCGGGAGACTGGAATTGGGTAGCCGGGTGAGTTTAATACATCACTGTCGAGAAAGGTACCGCCTCTATGAGCAGTTCAGTGCAGAAACAATGTCACTCGAGTCCAGTTTTGAATGCACATTGGGTACTGACAGTAACCATGCAGTGTCTGTTCTTCTTGACCAGGCATTGGGGTTGCTGGACGTCTGCAGAAGCTCATATCTTATGACCCGAGTGACCCTAATGTCAAGTATTAAGACAGACGGCTTTTTTGGTTTTTTTTGGTTCCAGAGTGCCCGCTAACGCCAGACACCCCCAGCAGTGAGGCACGCGTGTGCACGAGCAACAGCAGGCTAGCAGCCCTGAAGAAGCAGAACGACATTGAGCTCAAGGTGAAGCAGGGGGCAGAAAACATGATCCAGATGTACTCCAACGGCTCCTCAAAGGTAAGCAGCCATTCCCTCTGTCAGTTCCGACGCAGTTTTCACCTCATTGTTTAAGAAAGGAACTCTTAAATGCAACAGGGTGGAAGACGGATGCTCTTAAGAGAACACCAACGAAGCCGGAGAATAAAATGCGGATCGAGAAGTAGGACTGCATACCATCCTGCAGCCCTTGTTGAAATGATCTCTAAATATTTTAATGAAGTAATCGTTTTCCTGCGAGTCGTGAGCAGAGCTGGTGTTTGTACAGTATCAGTATGGCTGCCGCTGTAGGTGGGGTTTATGACGACCAATCACGGCTTGGCGTTTCTCACCCCGAATGGGGATCATCTGGATCCCTGCATCGCTAGGCGGAAAAGTGGGGGGGTAGTGTTCTCCCCGAAATCGTCTAGTGAGCCAGTGTCTCCGCACTCTCTCTCTTCCCTTCCCGCATTCCGCCTGGTTCATTTAGAGCTTCCTGTGCCCCCCAGAATCCCCCTCCCGGCGCTGTCTGCACAGTCATTAGGCCCCGGTGAAGTCACCCCATCCCCTCAGCCATTGGCTGGTGAGCCCGGCTCCGTCCTTGTGAATGGAGGAAGCTCCCTCCAGGCAGCCCAGGTCAGGGGACTGCAGTCGGAGATGCCAAGGCAGGGCCCAGATATTCCCTCATGCGCAGGGAATGTGAGCTATGCGCAGGCCGGCCCTGCTGCTTCACTACTGTACTTGGAATCTCAGCTGGCTCCCCTCACATTACACAGTGAGGACATACTTTGTAGTAAAATGTGTTGGCTACAGTAAGGTATGGTTTATACGAATGCTACAACAAGGGTCTGTGTATATGTATGTATGTTTATATATACATATGTTTGTATTTATATATTTATGTATTTGTGTTTATATATATAAATGTGCGTATGTGAAATGTGTATATAACATGAACACAATAAAAGCTTGCACTATAGTAAGCACATGAAACTATGTGGGCTTCTGTTGAAGTCTTCCCATGGATAAACAGGGCTGGAATGTCCACCCACCGCATCACATTATTTCTAATGGATTAGTGTGATATTAGAACATTAACATAACAGTGGAGGTATTGTGGAGGAAAATGGCTCCTGCGTGATCCTGAATGGCTTCCTTGTCGCTGAAGCATGGAGTCCCAGACTGCGTCTTTCTGAGGTTTGAGGCACTGTTTCAGTCCGGATCTGAGATTCTGATTGGCTGGAGATCCGTAGCTGCTGCTTCAGGGCTGCCTTGGGGGGCTGATCCCCCCCCCCAGGCTCGTATTTCCCAGTTTGTGAATCCTGTTTCAAATGTGGCTCTTTTGCTAATGATTGTAATGAATGTCAGTGAAATACATGTTTAGTAGCTTCTCCTCTTTAGCTGCAGTCTGCTGTTATCAGGCACGGCAGGACCAGTGGGAAACAGCAAGCAGCCTGTGCAAAGCACAACCTTCAGTACTGCTAGTTATCGCTGTTGGCCATGCAGGAGTGTGTGAGCTCCCTTTGGCTGTGAATCCCAAAAGCGCTCTTCTCAGACCAGTGTAGTGCCACTCAGTGTGGAAGTGGAGGCACCACAGACCTGATCCTGGTAAAAATATGTTGTGTCATAGTTCAGCTTGGAAATACCCATACTTCCCGTTTGCATTGTCTCTGTGTGGGGGAGTTGGGGTTGGGGCGTGTTCCTACAAATGTCCTCTCAGTGTTAATTGTATCTTATCATTTTCCTGGCAAGTCCAGTTGCCAGTCATGATGAGGTTTTTCCCCTGCATGTCTGCACAGCCAACCTTGCAGTGTTCTTATATGGACTCATTACATTATTGTCATTTAGCACTCATATCCAGAGCGAATTACATAGGTTACAATTTTTTGCATGTTACCCATGTATACCACTGGATAGTTACTGAGGCAATTCTGGGTTACGTACCTTGCCCAAGGGTACAGCAGCAGTGCCCCAGTGGGGAATCGAACCAGCAACCTTTTGGTTACAAGTCCTGCTCCTTACCACTATGCTACACTGCTGCCCCTCATCAGAAAATGGTAAAAAAAAATGCCACAAAGTGTCAAAGTATTTTAGTTTGGCTGAATTAAATATTGCTTTTTTTTTACGATTTGTTTACTGTTATGTGTTTATCTGACTAGAGGGGTACTGTGTAAAGTACAGAGAGAGCCCCTATGTTGGACTCGGATCAGGACTCTGTAAGTAATCCCAACCTTAACAATGAGCCACTGAACCGCAAGGCTGATCCCAGGCCAGTGTGCCTTGGCCATGTGATTGATCTGGAGGAATGCTGAGTCCGCTGAAAGGAGAGTGGCATGCGGCAGGTTACGGTCGCGCCTGCAGCGTGATTTACAGGCTGCGTGCGGAGGGGAGGCCCGCTGCGCTCGCTGATGTCATCTCCCAGGAGCTGCGGCTGGGGGCAGTGTCTTTCCCGTTCCTCAGCCGTGTTCAAAAAGTTTAACCAAACTGCGGTGAGGTGCAAAATTCCATTGTTGCAGCTGAGCCGTTTACAATCTGCGGTATAACCTGACTTTCATCAAAGGAGAAGAAGTGGAGAGGGTCTCCAGCTTCAAGTTTCTAGGAACCCACATCACAGAGGACCTCACATGGACAACCAACTCCACTGCTCTGGTCAAGAAGGCTCAACAGCGGCTGTAATTTTTAAGGACACTTAGGAAGACCAACTTGTCCGGAGCTGCTTGTGTCCTTCTACCACTGCTCTGTTGAGAGCGTGTTGACATACCGTATTACAGCATGGTATGCCAACTGCACAGCAGCAGACAGGAGAGCTCTCCAGAGAGTCATAAACACAGCCCAGAAAATAATTGGACTCTCCCTGCCCTCACTGGAAGACACCTTCAGATCACACTGCCTCCGCAGAGCCAGCAGCATTCTGAGGGATGCACCTCACCCCTGCCATCACCTCTTCTCTTTGCTGCCGTCTGGAAGGCGATATAGGGCCTTAAAGACCTGCACTTACAGGCTCAAAAACAGCTTTTACCCCAGAGCCATTACTGAACTGAACTCCACGAAACACTGAGTAGGGCTGGTAAGGTTGCCAGTTTGATTTCCCGCTGGAGCACTGCTGCTGTACCCTTGGGCAAGGTGCTTAATCTAAAAATTGCCTCAGTAAATATCTAGCAGTATAAATGGGTAACATGTAAAATTGTAACCTATGTTAAGTGGCTCTGGATAAGAGCATCTGCTAAATGATGTAATGTAAATGTAATTGGATTGTCAATGCTACGCCCATATATTATCAGCAAATAATATCTGCTGAAATCAGATATGCTTTCACTGCTGCTGAATATTTGTATGCTTGTGGTTTGATTTCAGTCACTCTGAGAAACTGTTGCTATATTTTAGATTAATAATTGCACAGCCGCAGTGTCTCACAGGGGAACCCTGATGACGTCAGCTCAGTGTGCTGAAATGCAGGTGTTTGTACTTGGCGTTACAGAGGATCTGCTCCGTGACCACATTAGTTACAGCAAACATGCAGCGTGTTTTCATCAACACTAGAACTGTGTCTTTATTGTTTTGCCGTAGCTGCGTGCGTTATTTCATGCACTGATTTGCCTGCTGTATACCAGCGTTCCCATGTGGGACTGTTTCTGTAAGCACCTGAAAGAGGAAAACCCTAACCTGGATTTGACTTAATGAAGTCTCTGCACTGCTATGCAAAGCGTGCTGTTGTCAGCAGAGCCATCAGTAAAGTTTATAAGGGTAGAAGTTTATAAGGCAGCCAAAGCTGTTTGCTAACACAGTAAAGTTCAGTGACCATGTTTGGACTGCGGGTTCACCCATGAATTTTCTGCCTTTTTACAGAAAATGTCAAAATAGTTTCAGCCATCACTTCCATTTACATCTTAAATTCTAATTTTAATGTAAGTGGTTTTGCAGCCCAACGTCCCCTTTAAGAGGGTGAATCTCTCTCGAGCTTGCACGGTGAAGCATTCCCTGTAGAAATGATGGAGAATGTAGGTTCACATGGTAGCTCCTGGAACAGGAAGTGACATTAGAGTCCAGGAAGTGACGTGTCGGGCCCCGGCGTCTGTCTGTCAGGTGCTGAGCCCTCAGCAGGCAGAACATCCTGTAGGAAATGAGCGGGGGCTTCCATCAGCTGGGGAACGGCTGCAGACAGAAGCCTTCCTCCTCGAGTTCCCCCAACACTGTGGCTGTGGGAGGAATTTCTTCAGGAATTTAGATTATTTAAGCCACTTCTCGGCCATCTTATTTGGACATTGCTTCTGCGGAGATCCAAATCCAGCTAATCTGTTTTTTTTCCCCTTTCAAAAACTTCAATAAACAAGCTTTTGTCAACAAAACAATTACAACTGTAGCACTTTATCTCAACAACATTTATTATTTTTGTAAAGAATCACCTTGATTATTTACACGTAACTACAAGGGAACGGTTAACGTTCATGTTTAGAAGGAATGCCGCAGAAACCACAATATGAATTTTGTGGTTTGTGATTCAACAACACTGTCCCATGGGTCATTTTGAGATAAACAAATTATAAAAAAGTGTATTCAATGGAATTGGAAAATAATGAGATATGTTCATCGGACACCATGCAACTGTAGTTGAATGTAGGCCTAGTTTTGGGAACCATTAGCCAAGTTGCAGCCACAAGTCCTGCCCATAAGCTCCAAGGCATGTTGATGGTCATCACTGTTACTTTGTGTTCATTTTTCGCATGTTTTTTTTTTTTTTTAACCGCAGGACCGTAAACTGCTTGCGACCGCTCAGCAGATGCTCCAGGACAGCAAGACCAAGATCGAGTTCATCAGGATGCAGATTCTGAAAGCCAGCCAGACCAGCGAGATGAGCCTGGAGAACAATGATGGCATGGGTAAGATGACCAGCTCCTTACTGTGAGGATGTGTAGAGGAGGGTTCATCACTCAGCACTTGGCTAGTCCTGTCTTCCCTCATCCTCACTGCTCTGTGCAGTGTTGTAGTGCAGTTACATAGCTGTTGTGGTCAGTAATCAGCTCAACCAAAATTGAATTAAACTGTGGGCTATTGCGGGTGAAAAGGGCCTGTCCCGGAGATAGCTAGACTGCTCCAATGAGCTGACAATAATCGTTTGGAAGCTGATCTAATTCTTTATGGAGGCTCTGCCTATAAGCAGGATGTCGGTAATGAGCTGAAGTCCAGGCTGAGATTAGTTGCGCGGGTTGCCGGGTAGCTGTTGCTATGTGACGGACCGCTCGTCTGTCTCCGCAGCCAAGCCCATCATCAGCCCGCTGGACCTGCGGCTGGAGGAGCTGCGTCACCACCTGCGCATCGAGTACGCCGTCGCTGAGGGCGCCAAGAACGTCATGAAGCTGCTGGGCTCCGGCAAGCTCACCGACAAGCGGGCGCAGTCCGAGGTACAGGGCTCACGCCGTCCCATCAGCTGGGCATTAGCTAATGGGAGGGTAGCATGCAGAAGAATAAACGAAGCAGGCGTGTTCTGTCTCGAGGGATGTCTCTGATTTAGAGGCACTCAGCACATGCAGCTGTCTGGGGGGAATTTAGACTGCTTACACATTCAGCTGTTCACTGGAGGTAAAGCACCAAACCCAGCTATACAGCAGCTGTGTCCTGGATTCAAACCCGCAACCCCATGGTTGTATAGTCCAGTGCATTTTGAATGGGGAGTGCATGTGTGATGGGGTCTGCCTAAACTCCTCTGTCTGTGCCACCCTTTCCTCTTCTCATTTCAATGATCTGTGTTTCCATCCAGGCTCAGGCAAGGTTCAACGAGTCCAACCAGAAGCTGGACCTGCTGAAGTACTCCCTGGAGCAGAGGCTGAGCGAGCTGCCGAAAAACCACCCCAAGAGCAGCGTGATCATGGAGGAGCTGGCACTGGTGTCCTCCCCAGCACTGAGCCCACGGCAGAGCATCATCTCCTCACAGAACCAGTACAGCACCGTGGCCAAACCTGCCGCCCTCACAGGCAAGACCATTCTCCCCCGCGTTTTAATTCTGCGGTCCAGTTATACGTGGGAACACACCCTAGGGACTGGGGTGGATCACACTGTGTTTCTCACTCTGTAGCTGAGTGAAAGTTTCTCCTGTGTTCTGCAGAGCGCAGCTGTAGTTGTACTGCCTCAGAGCTGAGAGGTCTTTTCCCTCAGTGTTCTGCACAGGCTGAAGAGCTGAGCACAGTGAACTGTCTGTGGCCTAGATCTGCGGAGTGCAAATGTCATCCCCAGCCGTAACATATCCTCACGATGAATTCTCCCATCTAGTGCACTTGGTACATACACAACAGCCACCGCTGTATTAATCTCTCTCACACACACACGTGCGCGCACGTACACAACACGCATGCATACCCTGATGCACTCATACACACACACACACTCATGCACACACACACTCATACTCATACACACACACACACACACACACACACACACACACACACACACACACAGAGCACCACATCTATTTATAGCATAGGCAGCTGCCCAAATGAAAACGCATGCTTGAGCTTTGGCAAGCTTGTCTGCTTGATTTACTGCACCCCAACCACTTGTAGGTTTAACCTTCACCCCTGAGACAGGGGAACAATGGGTCATGTCTTCCAGAGGAAACATCTCCCAGCACAGCACCCTGGCCCTGTGTGTTCACCCCATGTTATTGAAGGTCTTAATGTAGTTTTTGACTGTGGCGGGGCCCTGTATACATGTGGAAGGTCTTGTTGTAGTTTCTGATTGTAGCAGCCCTGTATGCGTGTGGAAGTTCTCCCTGTAGCTTCTGACTGCATTGGGTTCCTGTGTACATGTGGAAGGTCTCTGTAGTTTCTGACTGTAGCAGCCCTGTGTACATGCAGAAGGTCTCACTGTAGTTTCTGACTGCATTGGGTTCCTGTGTACATGTGGAAGGTCTCAGCAGTTTCTGACTGTAGCAGCCCTGCGTACATGTGGAAGGTCTCGCTGTAGTTTCTGACCGGGGCGGGCCCCTCTGTCTTGCAGGAACTCTGGATGTGAGACTAATGGGCTGCCAGGACCTGCTGGAGAGTGTCCCAGGCCGATCCAAATCTGCAGCGGTTCCGCTGCCCGGCTGGAGCCCGAGTGAAACCAGGTCCTCCTTCATGAGCAGGGGCAGCCGCAACAGAGGAGGAACCAGCCGTAGCCTCTCCAAAACGGACGACCTGTCCAGTTGAGTGATCACTTTGTTTATGAACTTTAGCCTGATGATGTCACTGGGGTTCAAGAAATGCTTGAGTCATACATGCAGTGTTATGATCTTTTATGTGTGTGTTATGACAATATGCATAAGACCTGTATGAAATGAAAAATAAAGTATGGATACAGTGACTGGAATGAGTGAATATGAAGAACATAATGAATAAAACTGCACCTGCTGCTGCTGCTGCTCCCTGAGAGTTTTAACTCTGTGTGTGTGTGTGTGTGTGTGTGTGTGTGTGTGTGTGTGTGTGTGTGTGTGTGTGTGTGTGTGTGTGTGTGCGCGCGCGCACGGATCTTCTTGTTCCTCCAGATGAGATCAGCGCTGTGCTGAAGCTGGACAACACAGTAGTGGGCCAGACCAGCTGGAAGCCGGTCAGCAACCAGTCCTGGGACCAGAAGTTCACCTTGGAGCTGGACCGGGTATGCCAAAACCAGCCCTCCCCACCACATGAACGCTAATCCCGCACGTGCCCGTCCTGGGGGTCTGGCGGATTGAGAGGCCATTGTGCAGCCTAAACTACTCAACCGGAGCCCTGGAGGCCTGCAGCGTCTGCGGGCGTTCACGTGGTTCCGCAGAGAGCCCCTCCCCCAGGGTCCTGAGAGAGTTAGCGGTGTGAGCAGAGCCGCTGGACCGGAGCCCTCTCCGAGTTGATTAGCCCTGATACTGCGTCTCAAACACAAAAGCTAATTGTGTTTTACCCGTTTGCTTTCCTGACGCGGTCGTTCACAGCTAGGTAACAAGGGTGTTTATTGGATATTCGCACCCTGCAGTACCATCAAACATGCAGCTGAAAACTCAGTAAATCTGCAGTTTTGGCTTAGCCTGACGTTCCCACAGTCTTAGTTAAGTATTAGTAATGGGGCCGCGGAGCTGCAGTCTCATTAGCGCGCACTTAGCCACGGTCAGCTGAAGTGTAATGAGCGAGTTTGCCACTGATGCAGAACAGTGGCTGCAAATGGCAGTCCCTCCGGTTCGCTCTGACTTGCGCGTTACCTGTAGTTCACACACCGTTGTTTGCTCTGATTAGCGGTAATCTTGCGCGGCCTTAATGTCGCTTTACGTAAGCGAGGCCCGGGGTGGCGATAATCTGGTTGCGCAACCGGCCCTCGGCGTCAGGGATAACCCTGCGCAGGCCTGGGCGTTTCACCTTTCCCGACGCGTCGTGGGAGCTGCAGATTTGGTTCCCGTTCAGTCTTTGTGTCCGTTCTGGCAGTCCTTCTCGGATGCTGGCCCGGCCAGATCATTGGGTCTGAGGTGGCTTTGTTGCAGACGCCGGGTTTAGGCAATACAGTGTTTGGACACAAATGTCCCGTCCCCCCCCCCCCCACGTAGGCTGGGTCTGGTGCTGGGGATTTAAGCATGAGAAACCTTGGTCAGAGCGAATGCGGTACTGCTGGGAGCTGGCGGCAAGTTCAGGTCTTTCAAGAGGATCATTGAGCTGTTACATTTTGTCCTCATAAGCATGTACAAACATGGAATAAAATCAGCCTTGCAAACTTACAAATAGAAGTTTTACAATTTAGGGTTCCTGAAACAGGAAAAATCAGCTAGCAATGCAGTTAGCAGTGTAGTCATAGGAGCACAATGAAAGTCATAATTAGCAATTACTTCCCTGCGTCTGTCTGTCTCCCATCGGGTAGCTGCTGTGTCTGCAGGCCTGCTTTAGCTCAGACACCAGCAGAACAGTGCAGTTTCCATAGCACCCATACCGAGGGAGACAGAGGTGAAGAAGCCACCTCCTCAGATTTAGCTTGCCCCGACAGAGGTCTGCTAAAGTGCTGTGGCATTGAGAAAGGGCCTCACTTCCTGTAACTAATCCCAGGCAGAAACAGATATTGTCTTGTATAAACTAAAGCCTTTTGCAACGGCAGGAACTATTGTAATGGCAGTCGGAGCAGCGAATTTCCGTTTGCCACCCCAGCAGTGAACCGAATTTGCATCAGAAAACTTTGGGGCCGGGTTTTAGTATATGAACCAAGCAGCAGCCCTGAGATATGCATTTTTGTCCAGACTCATGTCTCTAGGTGAATATAAATATTTATTCAAATAAACTGGGGCTGTACACAAATGACCGCGTCTCTATTTCCTCACTGCAGTGTTTGCTAAAACCAAACACCAGAAACAAGCCTGTGACCTCATGCAAAATGGCAGCCAGCAGACGCATGCAGTCAAGCATGGGCGTCGCTTCTCAGTTGTAATTTTCCTTCTGTCGTGTTCTTGTGGTAACATTTTTACAACGTTCAGGAATCCAACAGAGCATATACACAAGCAGTCAGAAAGACACTTGTCCTGAGTTTGGTGCGCCTGAGCCTTTGGTGACAAGCTGCAGGGTTTGACCTGCCGTGTCTTACTGAGCCGTGTGAGGGAACGGCGATGGGGTCAGCCGTGACAGGTGGGTGGCGTCAGGAAGAGAGTAACCCCCGCGTTTTTTGGCAGTCTCGGGAGCTGGAGATCTCGGTCTACTGGAGAGACTGGCGGTCCCTCTGTGCGGTCAAGTTCCTGCGGCTCGAGGACTTCCTGGACAACCAGCGCCATGGCATGTGCCTGTACCTGGAGCCCCAGGGCACGCTGTTCGCAGAGGTATGCTCTCTCCCCCTCTGAATGCGGCCGCTTTGCATGCGTTTACATACCGCCCCGCGGCATCATGGGAGCTGCTTCTGATCGCTGCCGCCCTCCGCACAGGTGACCTTCTTTAACCCCGTTATCGAAAGGAGACCCAAACTGCAGAGGCAGAAAAAGATCTTCTCCAAGCAGCAAGGTACATTTTCAGTGTGTGTTGGTTTGTTCTGGTTTTTTTTTTGTTTTTTTTTTTATGACATGTGAAAGTAATATTTCCATTGCTCTGTGGAAACACTGTGAGTTTAAATCAGAAAGCACTGGCCTTATAATCCTGCAGAGTACTGTGGTTTTTTGAACAATTTAAGTGCTTAATTAGGCATTTATAAGGATCAATTAGCCCTATCGAGTTCAAAGTGCTAAGTAAGTCATGAGACCGAGGAAATCTTGCCCGATAGTACCAGACGGGAGAGGGCCAACCCTCCAGCCCTGGAGGGACAGAACATTTCTGGGCATGAGGTGGTACTGGAAGCAGGCCCGTTTATAAATAAGCAGCTGACACAGACTGGAAACGCAGGTGATTTGACTTCCTGCCTGAATAAGGAAGTAAAGTGAGTCATGCCGCTGGGAAGGCCAGACTGGTGTGTTGCCTGGAGGCCAGCTGCCTCCTGCCCCTGCCCCTCCACCCCCCCGGCCGTGCGCACTGCATGCTGGGACTCAGGGCCTGTTCCTCCGCTCCCCCAGGAAAGACCTTCCTGCGCGCTCCTCAGATGAACATCAACATCGCCACCTGGGGCCGGCTGGTGCGGAGGGCCATCCCCTCCGTCAGCAACTCCTTCAGCCCCCAGGTGCCCGAGCTGGCCTCCGAATCCACCCCCAGCAGCCAGCCCGGCTCACCCACCTCCACCAGGTACTGCGGAGCGTGTGCACCCACAGGAGCAACACTGACCACAAACCACAGCAACCTAATCACCTGCCGCTTCCCACAGCAGAACATGCCCTATTCACTCACTTATTAAACGCCACTGATATTGTTATCCTTGCTCTTCTGTGTGACCAGGGCTTAAGTCTTCAGATTATTCCTGCTCTGAAGATTAATCTGTACTGTAAATGTAGTTAAAATGTGTTGGTTGATAACATGCAAGATGTGTTGCATACAACCCTGACTATGACTGTATCTGTTTAATAATGTAATATGAATTGGCTGAAGTTTCTGTGAGACCCTTAAGAACGTTAAACATATAATGTAACTGTTTCTCCAGTTAGAGTGCAAATCAGTATTGAAAACTGAACATGCAATAGAGTTCAGAGGCTTGTGTTCCCCCAGAAAAATGAGGTTTTACAATAATGGCCTCTCCTTCTCAGCAGTGATCCGACCGTAACCAAGCTGGACTTCGACAAAGAGGAAACCCCCGGCCCCAAGCGCCACTCCATGCCTGCGGAGATCAGAGAACCGGAGGGAGCGGTGCCGGGCAGAGAGGAGGTGCAGGTAAACGCCAGTCTCCCGGGAGATTCCCTCTCCTCTGTCACCCTGTCCCCGTCGCAGCAGGAGGAGGAAGCTCTGTACCTGGAACATTGCGTTAGCGCCTTTGTGCCGAGCCTCGTCGCTCTGTCTGCGTCTGTGATTGGTCGTTTCCTCTTCGTAACCCCGAAGCCCCTCTGTTGCAGGATGCCCTGGCGACGTTTGACTTCCTGAACGACAGGAATAGCATGGTACTCAAACCAGACGCCGATAACGTAGCGGAGCACGAGATCCAACAGCCTGACCTGAAGCTCATATCTGTGGAAAAGAGCACTGAAATAAGGTAATTCCCCTTCCGTTTTTGTTCTGTCTGGTGCAAGTGGTGCAAGGATGGGTTTCCCTTCCGTGCTTTACTGTAATGAATTACCTCTTAATATCTCCTGGGTTCCAGGTGTTAACCATGTTTCTGTTGAATTTCATGCAAAAATGGGTAGTTCAGTGTTTAAGCATGTGCACATTTTTGCAGGGTCTTTCGTGGCAATTAAAAATAATACCTGAAGGGTGTCGGTAAAAGTTATTACTCTGATCTTTCCTTCAGGGAAGAAGAGCAGTTCCAGTTCAGCCTCAAAGACTTCAAATGTGTTGCGGTGCTGGGGCGTGGCCATTTTGGGAAGGTAAGCTTGCATTCCGCTTGAGTGTGTTTGAACCAAACTTAGCATGTCCTTTAGAAATGTAAATATTGGTGTTTTTAAGCACTTCTGTTTTATTCACTGTTGAGCATAAATGGTCATTCCCTCATGCAACAGGTGCTGCTTGCGGAGTACAAAATCACAGGGGAAATGTTCGCCATCAAAGCCTTGAAGAAAGGAGACATCGTGGCTCGTGATGAGGTGGACAGGTAGGCTTTAATTTTTATATGAAATTACTGTGCATTTTCTCAGCAGATGCTCTTATCCATAACAGCATATGGGGCCTACATTTCTGCGTATTATCCATATATATAATCCATATCCATATGCTGGTTATTTACTGAAGCGCTTTACTGTTAGCGCCTGGCCCAAGTATACAGCAGTGATGCCCCACCTGAGAATTGGTCCAGCAGCCTACCCCTTCCACCCGTGCCACATTGGTTTCGTCAGGGGCTCACGTTTTGGGGGTCGGGATAGCTCAGTCCCTGCGGACTCCGTCTCACGGTTGGCTCTTGCTCCTCAGCCTGATGTGTGAGAAGAGGATCTTCGAGACGGTGAACAGCGTGCGACACCCCTTCCTGGTCAACCTGTTCGCCTGCTTCCAGACCGAGCACCACGCGTGCTTCGTCATGGAGTACGCGGCCGGGGGTGACCTCATGATGCACATCCACGCCGACGTCTTCTCCGAGCCGCGGGCCGTGTAAGAGAGAGCGCTCGCAGCAGCGACAGCACCACAGAGTCCTGACGGACCAGCGCAGAACAGCCGACTTTCCCTCAGTACTGATTATAGCAGCATCTACAGCAGCTGTGTGGAAGGGCTCAGGGCTCCACACATGCAGGGCCACATATGGTGTTTTCAAGAACAGCTATAGCTAGCCTGCTAACATCATTACATTACATTACATTATTGTCATTTAGCAGACACTCTTATCCAGAGCAACATACATAGGTTACAGTTTTTACATGTTTACAACTTTGAGCCTGTGTAATGCCCAAAATACAGCCCTCATGAATGCAGTAATAATGCAGACTTTGTGTTTTTCTGTCATAGGTTCTATGCAGCATGTGTGGTCCTGGGACTGCAGTTCTTGCATGACCATAAAATTGTATACAGGTGAGTTCATTCACATCATCCACTGTACAGCTTCCTCTTTGTTCGACTGAAGCTGTTTGCTTGTTTCATATTTCACACAAGCTTCAGTTCATACCGCGCAAGGTCACTTATATAGGCTAAAATATGATGATCACTGTCCTAACAAATTCTTCATGGGTTTCATGAGTTCTTGCCATGATTCTACCTTCTCCTGGAGGTGATCTCTACTCTCTCTCACAGACAGTCAAGCCTGGGTTTTGATTAACACTGATACAAGTGTTGTACTGACAGTCCCCTAGGGCAGTCTTGAATTTTATGTGACAAGGTCAGGGAGGCTTATGATTGGATTTTGACTTCCCTAATTTGGCCCTTTGTGTGTGGATCTTATTAAAGTGAAACTTGAATTTTCTGCCAGTTGTTATCCTGAACCCTGTTGATCCTCAGGTAAAAATGTCATGTTAAGGTCACAAAGACTCCTGATACATTTTCCACATGTTTTACATTTTATTGTAGGTAATTCTATACTTCAACATACTTCCAGTGTACTGTATATTTCCAGTCTAACAGGATATGGTGACTCGCATGCTGTCTTGATTGGTTTTGCATTTCGCATTTAGACCTTGAATGTATAGTGTAGTAGCCTGTTACTCTGATTGATTCAGTGTATTTTCTTTAATTTGCAGAGATCTGAAGCTGGATAACCTGCTGCTGGACACAGAGGGCTATGTTAAGATTGCTGACTTCGGCCTTTGCAAAGAAGGTAGGGAAAGGGAATCTGGCTGTATAAATGAACTGTTTGCCCCAAGCTGCACTTAGACTGTATGCATTTTTCATCTCTCTGTTTTACCACTCATTCCTTATTCTTGAGGTTTCTCTTAAAGGAATCCGGTTCTAAGGCCACACTAGAACTTTGATTAATTTCACCCTTTTGTGGGGGTGGTTCCCTTCAAGCAATGCGGTTCTATGACCAATACATTAATTAATTTGATTGATTAATTTGTCTGTCTGTTCTTGGGGGGTTTCCCTTAAAGGAATGGGGTTCTAAGACCACGGTAGTACATTGATTGATTCATTTGTCTCTCTGTTCTGGGGGGGGTTTCCCTTAAAGGAATGGGGTTCCGAGACCGCACCAGCACGTTTTGTGGGACGCCGGAGTTCCTGGCCCCCGAGGTGCTGACGGAGACGTCCTACACGCGGGCGGTGGACTGGTGGGGGCTGGGTGTTCTCATCTTCGAGATGCTGGTGGGAGAGGTGAGCTTTCGGCCGCTCGCCCGCGGGATCGTGCTGAAGTTTGAGCAGCTGCCTCCCAGGCCAGTGTCTGTGCCTCGTTAAGACCTGCTGGGGGGTGTCCAGTTCAAACCTCTGCCTGATGCATCAGGCCGTGCTTTTCTGAAAAACTCCTCTTCAAATGTCCAGTATCAGCATGGATTACATTTTCCATGCTCTCTGTTACACATATCCCTTTACATTCTGAAATTCTTTATATTCGGTAAGATTACAAAAAAGGGAACAATGCTTTAATATTGCCTGATTTGCACACATCCCATGTGGCGGTTAGTTTTTGAAACTCGCCTCTGGATTACATCAGTCTCATGGAGGCGTTTGGGACAACTCTGACCCCTGCTGGTGAGAAAGCGTCTCAGCCACAGCTACGCCCATATCTGTGGATCGGACTCATTTTTTATAGCACAGCTGCTGGTCTTTGCAGTTACCTTTACTTGGCAGCTTTCAACCTGTACCTAATTTTAAAGTTAATGTAATAATAATGATAAAGTTGCAAAGCTCTTGAAAAGGTGATGTAATTTAAAAAGTTAACAGCTTGGAAGTAGAGCTCACATAAGACAATTTTAGATTGTACACACTATATTAAACACATCAGATACACTTCAGAGATCCTGCCATGTAAAGTGTTGAAACATATTCATGTGCAAAGATGTCTGTGATTCTTCCAAAATGAAACTGTTGAGTTTCTGATTTTGTAGTATTCTGAACGTAATTTGCCTGTGAAAATGGATGACACTTTGTAAAGCACTATAATGGGTTCAGTTATGATTCAGAGGAAGGAGAGATCAGTGAAAGCTGTATGAATTGTCTTTAATGAGTGATTGGTGACGGTGGGCATGACGACCCTTTTTCCTTGTGACTGCAGTCCCCGTTCCCTGGTGATGATGAGGAGGAGGTGTTTGACAGCATTGTCAACGATGAAGTCCGCTACCCGAGATTCCTGTCGACAGAAGCCATCTCCATCATGCGAAGGGTGTGTTTGCAGGCTGTGTCCGTCTGTCTCCTCGCCTGTTACCATGACCGCAGTCATGTCTTTAGCATGAAATGTGCACTTACATGCTAGCAATTAAACAGCCAAACAGGCGCATCGTTTTGAATCGCAATGCAGCGATCTCTCACCCCAGCCCTAAACTCCCAGCCCTCTCCCCTCGTTTTGAAGTGGTTGACGCTGAAATCTCTCTGTTGTCCGCAGCTTTTGAGGAGGAACCCCGAGCGGCGTCTCGGTGCCGGGGAGCGCGATGCGGAGGAAGTGAAGAAGCACCCCTTCTTCAGAGTATGTTAAGAATTCCTCTCTTTTGCGGCGTATCGCCAGCGGGGAAAGCGCTCTCCACGCTCCTGACCTCTGACCTCTCGATGTTCTCTCTCTCTCACCCAGAACGTTGATTGGACTGCGCTGCTGGCCAAGAAGGTCAAGCCCCCGTTTGTGCCGACCGTCCAAGGGCGCGAGGACGTCAGCAACTTTGACGACGAATTTACCTCAGAGGCCCCGGTCCTGACCCCGCCCCGCGAGCCCAGGGTCCTGACGGGCGACGAACAGGAGATGTTCCGGGACTTCGACTACATTGCAGACTGGTGTTAGCCCCCCCCCCCACCATCACCACCCCCACCCCTTCCCCCCCCCCCACTGTGAACGGCAAGTGCTAACTGTAGCTCACAGCGTTGCAACTCTGAAGCTCTGGAGCTGCCCTCTTCCAGCCTGCTGTTGCACTCTGTGCCAAATAAGGGACCCACAAATATTTTTGTAACAAAATGAAGATTTTTTTTTTTTTTTTTTAAGGATAAACACACAAAGAACTCTTTGTCTGAGAGCTGACGGAAGTGGCCTCTTTCGCGCCACCTGTCCGCTTCGTTATTGTCTGAGCACTGGGAACGTTTTTTTAATGGACTCCTCCAGGAAATGACACTTCTTCTATAATCGAGTCACTTGTCCTTGCTTCTGTGAATCAGTGCTGTAATCCTTTTCCCCCTCAGCTTCTCTCATGCATTTTAATTTTTCTGCCTTATAGGAAAATGAGATGATGATCATAGCAGTTTTATCTAAGGCTGGAATGTGCCACAAAGACTTGAAGTGCTTTTATGTAACATGGTCAAAAAGGCAATATATACTAACTACTTATCCACTGTAGATCAGCCTGAAGCGTGCTTTTTATTCATGATAGACATGTCATTCCTTGTCCGATTCCTCCTGGCAGGATCCTAGGTTTCACCCTTGCATTGTCCTTGGATTTGATCAATTTCAAGATGCCTTAAAAATCCTTGTTCTCGATAAAGGGCTTCCGACACCAGCCGACAGGTACTGGGAGCCTTGTGAGGTGGGCTGCCAAGTGGACTCTTCCCTTTCAAACCGTTCGGACCTGAAGCGTGATTTCAACCCAGGAGAACCAAGGAAGAAAGCAGAACTTGTCCATGCATATGATATCTCATGTACGAAACTGCATATGGTTTTGACGCTCCACAGTTTTTCCAGTTCATGTATTTCCATAATGCCATCCTTCATGTATCATAATTAGTGAAAATGTATAAGTTATAGTTTTATACTGTATTTTAGTATTCCAGCATCTTGCATCTGCTGTATAGCGTGACCATGTTTTTTATATATAAATATATAAATATTATAGATGTATGAATATGTAAACATTGAATAGGTAGCTCAGAATATGAAAGCAAGTCTGGACCTCTCAAACGGAATGTAAAATGTATGTTCATAAACAAAGCAAAGTGTATATTTTGGCTCATTACATGCCAAAGCAGGCTGTATTTTTAAGCGAGTGATCATTTTTAAGTGGCACGCGTAGTTGCAGTTATGTGGCTATACTGAAGACATCAGTCCTTTAAGCGTGCTGACGTTGGAGTCAGTCTCCGGGTCGAACCCCTGTCCGGACTGCTGCTCTGCGTCTGCACTTTCATTCAGGTATTTTGTGTCGTGGCACGCGGTTCTTTTCAACTTGTCAAACCTAAGTCTGCATGTTAATATTTTTTTTTGACAGGGGGCGGATATTACTAGAGACAATCCCTTATAAAACGGTTAAGATGGGGGTGGAGGTCGGTAGCCATTCATGTTGTATGATAAACAGAGGCCAGACATCAAATCCCACACAGCTATTTACCAAAACCCTTTAAAGAATCGACATGCGAGAGGTGTCTGCCAACAGAGTGAACCTAGCTCAACTAACAAAAGCTGTACAGAAAATGTTCTTTTTAATATGAATCACTAAGTCGAGGGCATGGTATATGTGCACAAGCTGAAAGCACTAATTTGATCTTTGTAGATTTTTTTTTTAAATCAACGTTTTAGCTTAATTATGAAAATATTGTAAATACCTTTTCAGTATACTGTATTTTAAAGTGGCTGCCTCAGCAGGTTTCCAGGAAGGAGTGGTTAATTTCAATGGTACACTGCATTGAAGTACTTGTACAAGACAGTGGTGACCTTGGAGGGAAAAAAAACTGTTCTGCAGCCCTTACCCTTATCATGAATGTACAAATTAAACATTTGTAATAGAATATGTTGGCCTTGTCAGCTGCTTATACCTACCCTTGCATTGCTTTGTGGAAAGCACTGCTGTGCATCTGCTTCCTGCAGGGATCTTGTACTTCTGTGGCGTTGGCTGCAGTCGTGTCTCTGTAGTAAGTGATGGAGGCAGTTCTTCAGGAGCCTCCTGGGGCCTGGGATAGTTAGCGGAATGATTGTTTGGCTGACTGAACAAACATCTCTGAATGTTTAGACCTTACACCATTGCAGATGTTAGTAAAGACAGGGATGCACACAAGAACCTGCGGGGAAACAAAGTTAGTGTTCAGCTGCCTGCTATTTTTCCCTCTTTTTGCAAACCTGTTTTTTGAATTGCCAAATGTACACTAGGCTTATCTTGGTACAGCAGCCTCTGTAGTCGTGCAGGGTTACTGAAGCAAGACAGAAGTAACCCCCTGATATACTCACATGCAGCCAACAGCTGCATTTCACACTACAACTCCCATAGTGCACCACAGTAAAGAGGATGCCAGTTGGGCAGTAGGCACTACTTTGCTGATGTCATACAGGGAACTCGCTGGTGCATGAAGAGTCACGGCATACCTGAGAGCAGTGAGACAAAGAAACCCTGGCCTACCTGCCCACACCTTCCCCGGACAGAACGTAGCCAGTTTGTTCCATCGTTGCGGAAGCACTCAAGACATGCACCTGCCAATCAAGCGTAGGAGCCCCCCAGCTGTCTATAGTTTGACTAAAAGCAGTCTAGATGTCAGCTGTTCAAGGGGATCTCAGATTCAAGGAAAAGATGTATTTTGGGTTCTGATTTCATTAATCAAAAAGCACAGGGTCTGGCAGAAAGAATGGATCTTGTAGTATGCAGAACATCTTATAAACCCGTGGCTAAGCCGTGTGCAAGCAGTTTGTACTGAGTGAACTGTAGAGGGAGGTTTCTAATAATTATCACCCATAGCACCCCAGAGAACTCACGAGGACCCCGAAAGACCAGCACCCATCTGTGAGAGGCAAGATTCACCCGTAGGCATCCGAGGGTAAGGCTGTGCAATGCGTTCATAGTTTGGCTGTGGAGTCACAGCCCGTCTAGGTTGTGGGTTCTCTAATCAGCTCTCTGAATTGAAGACACCACACCATTGTGTAATAAGTGCACCACGTTTTAACAGTGCAGGCGCATAAACTTGCGAAACACCCAGGCGTCATTCAGGCCCAACACTCATTAGTGTCAGCGGGCGTGGCAGCCTTTCCAATATTACCCATAATTCAGAGTTTGAGCAGCTCATCATGTGAAAAGACTGTTTGCATTTCGTAAGTACCTCTCTCCACCAATCCTTCATTCATTACCGTCATTCGAACATTAGTTCACAAACCTCCATTACTGTCTGAACTGTTGAGTTCTGTTGTCCACTACATCGATCAAAATCAGTATCTCATAGATTTTTCTGTATATGCATCAGGACTGAGGGCATACACATATTGTACAAGGGTAATGTGTAGAAAATTCCACATTGCAGACACAGACTGCATGTGTGAAACAACATTAAGCATTAAAACTTTTGCATATGTGCACAGTATCATAAAAGGAATATTACTCTGGGGCATGTATAGGCTTATTTGGAATTCTTACACACTGATAGCTAGTTGCATAACAAAGAGCAGCATTTTGAAAGTGGAGCCATTGTGTGAATGGCTTGTGAAGGATTGCTTTTCCCATGTGAAAGCAAATGAAACCAGCATTTGCAGCAGCCTGTTAAACTGGTCTGGTGGCTCCAAAAGGGAGTGTTCAGGAAGCTCACTGTAGTATCTGGAACTGTATCCTTAGCATGAAGTGCTCTTCAAATGGTTTAGTCTAAAATGTATTCTGGAAGAGTAGATGTTTATTGGAATCTCTCCTCTTATGTTCTTATAGTTAATAATGAAGGCACTGTAACAGGCTGTATACAGCAGTATATTGATTTCCTGTGCCAATAGTTGGTCTTAATCAGAAGTATTCTTTCACTTATTTACGATTGATAGTGTATTGCACTAATAAATCAGAAGTTGCCCTGTTCCTGAGGAAGACTGTCAGCGCAGTATGAATTTGCATAACCCTTCTGATCACGGTTGTCAAGTCTCCTGCTTTGAAAAGGGGGTTTGGGGTGTCGCCCAGTTGAAACGGTTTTACAGAGGCCTTCTTGTTTCTGAACGTCCTCCGCTTGGACGCCAGTTCAGTAACCCAGTCACCTGTGAGGAGATGAGAGACATGAGCCGGACCCGTCACACACACAGCCAGGCATGCGACTGAAAGCCATCACATGCTCGAACCAGCTGTTTCCACACCTCACCCCCTCTCTAAAAATACACACACTCATATCCAGACAGATGAAGTGGAGTGAAATGAGCTTTAGTGAGGAGTGAAACAAACCTGAGAGACTTGGTGAAGGAGCGTTTGCAATCATCTGTTCTCTTGGCTGCGGGCAGATGGTACCGAGCATTAACAACACGATATGAGCTAACCGTTAAAAAGCCATGAATGAAATTAATGATTCCGATTTGCCTTGTGAAAATCAAGGGTGAAACAATTCCTCACTCTGTCACGAGCAACCGTATTGTCCCTCAGCTGCGTTTCTAAATTTAAACACTGAATCATTTCCATGTGAAAATCGGCCCCTTTCAAGATGTAATCAGGACCCCCTACTGGTGATAGTGTGTTTTGTAGAGGTGTGGGGCTGAAGCTCAGTAGCTCTGTGGTTTTAATGAATAAGAATCCAGTTTTCCTGTTCTTATGCATATGAGCTTTGCATTGCATTGCAAGCTAATTGCTGGAAATTATGTAATACTGGTTTAACCAACCTTGTCAAGGACTATGAACACAAAAAGCATACTTAAGGCCTTTTGGAAGCATCGCTCCCAAATGGCTCAGTCAGTTAAAGCGCTTGCTTGGAACACTCTGAGTGCTACGGCCATGGTTCAAACCCAGCTCCGATCTTCTGACAGTGATTAGGATTCACTCTGTGGGAGGACAGGGGTTGGTAGGTCAGCCAGGGTCCCCTGGCTGTAGTGTGTGTGTGTGTGTGTATTATGACTGCACTCTTTGCCCCGAACGTGCCCCCCCCCCACGTGCTTCTGCGTAGAGTTTTCCATGGTGATACAAGCTTAATGTACAATTGGCCATTCCAAATTGGGTAAGAAAAGGGAGAAATCATAAAGGAAAAAAACACTAAAAGGATATTTGGAATCTAACTGTGAAGTGGGCTTCCACTTGAGGACCGTAATTGGAATTCCACATGGTTTTGCTTTTCCATTTTGCGTGTAGCTTGTGTGGCATCTAGTTTTCAGAGTGATTGAGTAATAGCGCTAGCTTATGCCAAAGATATTGCATTTGGGAGAAATGTGTGTATGTAACGTTAGAAGAGCAGATTGAGATAGAGGCAAGCCAAACTCAGATTAGAATTGTTAACATGCACCCTCAACAACATTTTTACAAACACGGATGCTTGAGAGAACCGCAGCCAATTTAAATACAGATGAAACAGCAAAAAGAACTTAGGAAGTCTAATGAAGAGAGTTTGTTTTTGTGCCCATGCGCTAGAGTGTATCTAGTACAATGTAAAGTCTTGTCTTGAACACTCAAAGGGTCTCTGCTTCTACAACAAATCCTGTTTAAGTACTCCATGCATTACATTGCAGTATTGTCATTTAGCAGATGTTCTTCTCTAGAGCACCTTACAGTTTTTACATGTTATCTATTTATACAGCTGGATATTTACTGAGGCAGTTGTGGGTTAGGTTCTTTCCCCAAGGGTACAACAGCAGCGTCCCAGTGGGGAATCAAACCAGCAACCTTTCATTCATAAGCCCTGCTCCTTACCATTACGCTTCACTGCCACCATGCATTAGCAACTCTCTGCATGAGAAAACTACTTCCTAATATGAGTGTGAAAGTTGCTGCAAAATAATTGTAAAAAGTTGTTCTGATGACTCACTCTGTTTTGACATTTCTTGAACAAACAGTGATAACTCTGAACCTCACTGGAACAGTGTGACTTAGCTAACTGATATCATTTTCTTACTGTTTACTAACACAGGTCTGTTGCCAAGCATGAATGATCCAGGCCTACAAATGGAGGAGACAATGACTGCTAAATTTATAAGGTGAGGCCACTTTTAATATTGTGATTAGCGTGGGATATTTAATGTTTTGTTTTGCAGGATATTTCAGGAATATTCATAATTTGCCAGCTAATGATTTTACAAAACATTCTGTCCAATGTTTTGTAAAATCATTAACAATCCAATTTTAAAGCAACCGCCGACTATATAACGAATTGACGTCCTCGATTTGTCGCTATAGGTGGCTAAGACGTTAGTGAATTGCATAATTGTAGTACCACTGACGCGTCTTTTCGAATTTCATTGTTTTGATGCACAGTCACCATTACTTCTCTAACACGTTTCTAGAATGAACATATATGACGAGTAAACTAAAGCTACAGTTTCACGTACCCATATTTACCATGAAGTATATAATGTTAAGTATAGGGAAGTATATAATGTTAAGTATAGGAAAGTGTAAAACTGTAAAAGCAAAAGGTCCTAGTTCTGTTGACACAAACATGGTGCAATAAACGGATACTGTTACCGCTGTTACTGCTGAGTTTTGGAATCTGACATCAGCATATGGAAACGAGTAAATGGACCAGAGATCGCAGTTTTCCTCCCGCTACACTTTGCGCAGTGTAGAACGGCGATGCGAGGAGCTCAAACAATTGAAGACGTGGTTATGAATATACGGGGCGCAGAAGTAGTTCGATCCTCAGCAAGGAACATATTAGTCTGGGTAGCTTTGATGGGTGACTTTATTTAGCAGATCCAGAGGTTATTCACCTGAACTTTCTCATTCTCATTCTATTTTTCTATCCTTCACCACACCTTCAGCTGGAGAACTCCCTTTTTATTTTTATTATTTTATTTAATTTTCACAACTTTCACTTTTTAAATTTCCACTCTTTACTGTACAATATAACGGTTCATCCGTATCGCTTGCTCCCATCTGTGAACTTGGTCCCCTAGCGCCGCCCAATGGTTTTGAGTGCAGCACTACTACCATAACGTCAAACAAATTAATAACAAAAAAAAACATTATGTCATAACCTTTACCTTTTACTTTCAGCTTTCATTAATGCCACCTGAGACCTGGCAGAAGGTCCAGTGCAGTGTCTGTCCATTAAAATTTGACAAGAAATAATGATAAAGTATGAGTGTGACAGGTATTTGCTGATCAACACCAGCATTTAATTAATAATGTTAACAATGTCAATGAGAGTATTGGGTGCTGAAAAAATACCCAGAGTCAAAAATACATGGAACCACTAAATAGACATTCTGAAAAAGGAAAAAGTTCAGAGATTAGCTGTCTTGTATGCACTATAATTAATTCAGCCTTCTGTATAGACTACAATAATCAATCCAGCAAATAGTCTTCACTGGTCAAACACTAAAACAGTCACAGCCAAGCACAATATGAGTAAGGGTCAGTCAGACCTACCTCGCAGCAACGAGAGAGAGCGATAGACAGGAACAAAAACAGAAGAAACAAACCCTGTAGAGCCAAGTGAGGATCAAGTGTGACTTATGAAATGGCAAAAGAATTTATTAAGCAATTGTTTAATAAGCGATATTCCCCTCAACTAAGCGTTCGTTGCTTTCATAGTAATGGAGTAGACATCTGCTCGTCGGTGGGGATCAGGAAGGGGACGGTGGGGGGTGTGTAAACCGCAGAGTGATTTCCTCTTGAAATCAGAGGAGGAATGTCCAGAGGTATAGGAATGTGGTGACGAAGAACTCTGGATGCTTGGACCGATGTTCCAGCCTCTTCCAAATTGCCCCTACTCTCCGCTTGTTGCTATGACGGTGACCGCTGCCTTGTCCCTCTACAGGATGCCTGCAGGTTGTTTCAGGAAGCCATGAGCTTGATCGCCGGCCCTTCCCAGTGGCCTGTCACTTCTCATCTCTATGGAGAAGAACCAATGGAGCGCACTATTGGAGAACCAGCATGTGTAATCGTAAAATTTTGATCTGTTTGGCAGAATCAATTTAACGTTCAATTTACTTGACTTTAAATGTATTATTTTATTATGCCTTAGCGAGATAAATAACTGGGCAAAGCCAGCAAACTCTGTTGCTGCCCACATATTTTCTGTTTGTTCCATACGTGTAATAGGTTGTTACAGAAACTCATCCAAGGTGTTTTTCTAGAGGTTTCATGGAGCTTAAACATCAAACAAAGCTCATGCTCTGGAACGGACACACAGATAGAAATAAGAACTGCAGTTTATCTCTTTTTGGATGTGTATACTGTAAACACATAGGTTGTCAAAACTGAATTTTAGAATACAAACCAACTTCATTGGATATGCCTATTAACACCTTTATGAAAAATATTCATAGAACATTCCCTGCCAAATGGGTTTGTGAAAAAAATGAAAGCTCTACATGACTGTTTCACAAATTAATTACTTACTTTTGCTCTTTAAATGATAAAAGTCACATCTATCAGATATTTACACGTCTCTTTTCTATCTGATTTGCACTAAATGGACAGTTGCAGTTTTGTCAGGCTCCTATTGCATTCTCTGTATTTTGGAGATATGAGGAGAAACTGTAGAAATATAACAAGCAGTATCAAACTATCAAACATTATATGTGTCACAGCAATTAGATGCTTTCCACAGAAATAAATGATGAGACAGCATTCAATAATAAAAATTGAAGCTAAGATGTGCGATATTCAGTAAGATACCACAGTGAAAGGTTTGACATGTAATATACCTGAACAGTAGGTGCACTCCCATGCACTGTAGGTATTTTCAGATAGTGGTTAGTCCTCTAAGTATATTGAGGGTTGTTTACTACAGCACAGAGGCCAAAGGCAAGTGGACAGTTTTAAAATAAATTAATTAAATGCTTTAATTGCTTTTGGAATCACACAGACATATTTCTTCGGAGTCGCATAATTGCATCCATTGTGATACTAAATGAAACCAGGAGACCATGTGTGTTTGATGAAATTCTGAGAACCTCCAGCATACAGTCACTGATATTCATTTAGTGAAAGAATCGATGCAGTGATGAAATTAATAACTTGGACTGAACAAGGATGAGACACATCTCTTGCAGTCTTGCACTAGAGTTGCCTGCTGCTGCCTTAGGTATGAGGCAAGGGACTGGTGAAGACAGGTGTATGGTTCAAACAGGTGTCTTTATTTCTGAATGCATACCGGGAGGCAGCCACCCCCCCCCACCTCTAAAGGAGTGGTAAACATAATTACATTATTAGACATAAGTAATTACAAATAGTCTATAATTACATTATATTACTGCCATTTATCCAGAGCAACTGACCTTGGTTACACTTTTTACATGTCATTCATTTATACAGCTGGGTATTTACTGAGGCAATTCTGGGTTAGGTAACCTTAGATTCTAGTATGCTGTGGTCATGAACGACTGTACTAAGTGATTCTTGGTCAGGATTAAAGTCTGATAAGTATCTCAAGACCAACATTCAACCAGTAAAATTGGTTGAATGTTGGTCTTGAGATACTGGCATTTTCCTCTGTTTCAAATTACCATCAGTTGAGGACATCAGACAGTACTGGTTACTATCTGTGCATGCAGCCCCATATAAACTAACCAACAACATGCAGTGGAAAACCCTTTCAAGATGCTCTCGGTTTCTTCAGTTTTATAGGATAAAATCTGTATCAGCAACAGCTTGAGCCACAACCTCAAGAAGGAAGCCTCCTGCTCTTTAGCTGCATGACCATAGCCTGTCAGCACTGTTCTTGGAGCAGTCGCTAAAGTGCCAATATATTTGAACCACATCATTGTCATAATTACATCATCTACTTTAGGTAATGCGTTACGAGTCGATGAATTCAGATTAAGCAAAATGTGTGTGTTGGGTCAGTGCTTTGTTTGCTTAAACACACGCTGGGAGTGGGCCTCTAGCTGGACCGTGGAGGGAAACGCTGGACAGGACAGGTAAGCAAATTACCCATGCTGTCTCTGTGACAGGACACTTCAGGTTTATAGGTGAGCACATTGAGGAACGTATGATTTATAAAAAGCATAGCTGTTTCTTTTGATTTTCTGCTGTCTGGAAACTAATTTCCTGACATGCTAGTTTTGCATTTCTGATGTGCACTCATAAAGAGATTCATAGTGTATGAAGATTTTTGTAGTTAGCTGGAATTGGTTTTTAGAACAAGAATATGATATTACTGATCATGCTGTTTGTTGTTTTGTATAAATGTTATTGTGGCTCTAAAATAGTTGCCATAAAATTTACACAGCCTGTTTGATTAATAAATAAAATGCATTTCAAGTTTGTAATTGTATTGCATGTAGTTGTACTGCATGTTTTGCAGTATTTATTTGACATAATATAAATGTGTGCATACAGCTGATGACAAGGATTTTTGCATCTGCTATTTCATACAGCAACTGAATGTGAGTGGGATGAGTCGACAGCATTTTGCAATTCAGACGTTATCAATCTCTCCGGGGTACCAAGACGGCTACCTAAATATGTTCTGACTGCTTGTTTAGATCCAGGTAAGGTTTATTATGCGAATCGTTTAAGTGGCATGTAACGTTGTGCACATTTTTTTTACCCGAAGCATAATTGTTATTTGTTGTATGTTTTACGTTCAATCTAAACTGGCTGTCTTCAAGTACGATATTTGTATTTTCTTACCAGACAAACATACGAGCGAACTTGTACAGTTACAGATGTGTTTGCGTTTCCGTTACAGCAGAGGTCGCTGTTTAGGCGTACTCAAACAGAGTTTAGAAATACGTAATCGGGAAAGTTACTCAATCATTAAATAGTCGCGAACATTTGGTTGTTGAAAAGAAGCTTCTTTTTCCATGAAAACATCCGTAGATGTTGCGACAAGATGTCACCGACGTCATAGACGTCGTGTTGTTCATAAAATCATGAAATACTGTATAAATTATGGTTTTATATTCGCTAGTCATCACATAAGTACGGACAGTAAGACGTATGTCTGTTGCGCAATTTCAACCAAAGGTGGACGAGATCATCTACAATAGTGGCACACACCATCTCGGCATAAAACGCAAATTATATATTTATCCAAACATGCCATCACTGTTTTACTGAAAACTAATTAGAAGTACGCAATTAATAAAATCATGTACACGAAGGAGTCATCATAATTAGATTCTAATCATAATGTATGGCATGTAACACCAAGGACCGTCGTTTTATCGTGGTGTATTCTTACATTGTTCATAACCTCTCGTTCAGTGGTTCAATTCTGTTTCATGAGTGTTTAAATTCCGTTTTTATTAGAAATTGTAATTGCACTTGGCCGTGCTCTTAATTTGCTTGTCATTAGACCTCTACAGTTTTGCGCTTTGTATGCTCATCTGTATTTATCGATATTGTCTCTTCTGGGGATTCATTCTCTCCCGTTAACAAAATGGTATAAACTTCTTACCCCGATGCAATTTTCCGTGGTCTGTGTTTATGACTTGAATAAGCCACTAGAAACAAGCTTTGTCATGTCAAAACATACCGTTATCCGCAAGAAAACAAGCAATTCCCGGTTTTGTAAGTTAGTTTCAGATGAATCCGTGAGTTTACATGACATGTAGAAGTGGTTTAAAACGGGTTTGGTTTGAAAGGGACCATGTAAATCTCGTTTAAGGAGTGCATGCTATTTAAATAATACGGTAATTCCTGTTTAAGAATCACACCGGCACTGACTATTGGTTTATATGTTTAAGTTTTGGATGAACTCAAAATAAAGTAAATGGAAAAACGGGGGACATACACTGAAACAATGTTATACCCGAACACATAATGGAGGCTCTCTGAACGGGTTAGCAAGAACCGAGTCTTGCAAAATGTGAAGGCGTGTTTAATCCGACATTTTTTTTACAAATAACGGACACATCTACATCTATCATGCGGTGCCGACGGCAGATGTAAAACGCGCATATCTTCACTTGCACTATGCATAAAACGAGTGGCATGTTTCACGTAGCTCTTAGTGGCAGTTTCAGCCGCCCCCTCCTCTTTAACCCAAGCTCCGACGTAATTGGTACAGAAGTACTTCAGCTCTCCGTAACTGCGGACTCAGTGGATGGGGAAAGTGTCAATCAGCGAAAACACGCGTGCTTTGGTTGTTGGAAATTGACGCTCCTAAACTCACAATGATTGTCGTTGAAGTTGGAAAGGATGCTGTACGATTTATACACTTTTGGACAAAGAAGAAGTTGATTACAGCGGCTTGTCCTATCGTTTCCATTTCTGTACTATATTAGGAAGAACTGAGGTAGGTCACCACAAAATATCGAATACGAAAACTGCATGAATGACGTATTAACACAAACAAATCATCATTTGTTTGGCTCACAGCTTGTAACAGACCACAGCTCATACTCAGCATGTTTTATAGTACAAAGAAAACATACATTTCAGATTATATATCCCATGTAATGGACGTTCTTGCATGATTCTCAGATGATCTGACGTGTTTGACATAGCATAATTGTGTGCGTCATTGCCACGACTTTTATTAGTTATGTCTGATCTTATTCAGATTCAGCGCAAGAAGAAACGCAGCCACGGAGGTCTATATTAAAGAAGCGTGAAGATGAATTCAGGCAAATCCGAAATTCAGATGCAGAAGTCCACAGCTGTCTTTGGAATGGTCAGTCATCACCAAGCCCCCGCGTCCACAGACTTTTCCGGGTTGACTTTCTCCATGTATAGCGGTAAATCACATAGTTGCGTGAAAAGAGCCGGCAGCGACAGCTGCGGTGCTGAGCCCAGCAGAAGTCCTCATGATAACGCCAGTCATTTGCAAGTTTCGAGCCCCAAAAGACTCGCCGCTCCGGCGGAGTGTTATCCTGAACTCAAGAATACGCACGAACACCTCTCGCAGGAGTCGGTGCAAGGTGAGCTTGGCCTTCCGAATTTACGCATGCTCAGATAACCTCGCACCAACATTAAAGCGTTTCGTGTATGTAAGTAGATTCATTTAAGCTGTCACAGTGGCAAGGAAGACAGCTATTGTAAGACTGGACTGTGCGAAATAATATTGCTGAGTACTGTTTCCATATTTTCTTACTGATTCTATATTCTACGCGCAAGCGTTAAAATGAGCTTCAACGTAATTGGGATATTATTGTTAATCGACAACTTGAAATATAAACTTGAACAGAACCATGATTTTAAATGTCTTTAGAAATGTGTTATACCTATACCTAGACAAAGTATGCTTCCCTTCTTTCCGAACGCTGTGAAAATTGTATCTATTTATTGCCTACCTTAATGAGAATGTTGTAACACCTTTGAAAAGAGTTACCTTATTAGATCCTATGGTTTTCATGTAATCATACCTCACTCTGGAATATCCTGAATCATTACATAGCTTTCATGGCCAGTTTTAGTGTGTGGAATTCTGCCAGAAAACAGAAAGAATGAAGTGCATGTTATTGTGGATAGTCTTGGAGAGCGACTCTTGTTAAGGGTTGTAGAGATGTCCTTTGTGTTGATGGTAAACGCTTTGCTGAACTCGACCAACAGATTTCAGCACCGACTTGTCTCCCTCTGGTGTCTTACGCTGCATCTATGCGAAGTTTTTACGATTTTAAGATGACGGACGAAGTCGCGTTTTCACATTTTTTTTTGTAATCTTTTTTCTTTTTTTAGCGGGAAAAAAGCCCACTTAAAAATAGCATGTAATTTATGTTTTCATGTGCGATTTAGTAATGATGACATAAAAAATATTTAGATATAGGTGTGTTGATATAAATTATATTTTTATGTTTTACTGAAACCTTAATAATCACTTTTACAATTGATAATATTTGGGCACATACATATTTACCACTTCTGTACCGTATAGTATGCATACGTATTGTATGCAGCTGAAAAAAATGTACAAATATTAAGAATTCTGCTGGTGTGTGTGAGGGGTTTTATCATGATCAGTGTTTGTATTGCTTAATGTCAATTTATGAAATTGTTCTTATTACGCCCATCATTATTATTTTCATTCTTGTATATCCTACAAGGAACTGTATGCGGCGGTTAAATAATGGTTGCAGCAAACTACTTTTTGCCTTTTTTTAAATTTTGACTTTTATTACAGGTCATTGTAGCGCAGAGAAACTCTCTATCTGAACAAATTGTTCAAATTTAACTGCGTCTTGGTGCTCTCTGTGGATGGGCACTCTATCAGTGTTATATTTAAATTGTTTAGTTAGCTAAACATGAAACTGCCTTAGCTGCACTGGGATGAAAATTTTCATGTAACCTCAAGAAAGTAGAAAATAATATCTGTTGAACTATTTAGTTATTTGCTTTTCTTATGTGTGGATTTTTATTATTATTGTTAACTACTGCTTCTAATAAGTACACCAATTCGTTAACAAAATTGTTAATTTATCAGAGACCCATATCAAGTTGGATTTACACAATATTACAGTTGTGTAATAGGTAAAGTACAGCAATAGAAAGTAATAACATTGACTGCATTCATTCAGGTATGCAAGACTTCAGTATGTTAAAACTCTGCAGGGCATGGACAGATACACAAGACCACAGTAGAAAATACATTTAAAGTACAGCCACTGGATATTTTCCACAACTACAAATTGACTACTACATGTAATATCCTCTCTAACTAATACATCAAAACAATGTCTGGGCAATTAATTTAAAAAGCAATTGTACAAAAGGATTAGTGTTGTGTATACAGATGAATCTCCCAAAAATCCATATCAGATATTCAGAGTACTAGAATGCAAATGTTAACAAGGAGGTCTGTCTCAGAATCTGTCTCAGAAAGTTTTATTCACAACCGATGAGCATCTGAAAAAAGAAAAAAAAACTGAAGCATGGAATGATTGTTCATTACTCCATCTGTAAATACATCAGTTCATCATCTTGTTGTATTTACGGTTGACCTATCTGAGTGGTAGTTTTCCCATACGCCAAACATCTGACTGCTGGCTTCAATTTGAAACAGGTTTGGTGCATGCTGAGTGCACACTGTCGGGACAATATCGGTGCCTGCTGGGTGCTTTCTGCTTCTTACTCCCTGATACTGTATGTGCGCATACTCTACCAGGACGAGATGGTGTGGGTTCAAACAAAGCTTAATTGTTTTCTGTGATGAAATCTTGTTTGAATAGTCATCACTGATGTCCCCGTAGGATGGACGTGGTAATTACCCGCCCGTCCTAAATCATAATTACACAAAACAGGCTTTTATATTAGTAATTACACATGCTTTTGTGAAAGGCAGCTCAGTGCGTTTGATTATTATTTTTGCCAGGCAGAATGTAAACCACATGTCTCTCTGTGTGTATGCAAGTACCACATTTATAAGCTTTTGCATCATAATTGCACCTACACCACTCCTGAGTTTCCAACCAAAATATATCATTTGAATGTCTATATATTTTTCAGCCCAAACAACATCAGATAGATATAATTTTGCAAATGTTCATTTTGCTGTGAGGTTTGTTTTTTTATTTTGTGATGCTCAGAATATAACAGATGTTAATCTTGGGTAATTCAAGCCATTTATATTCACTGTTTGTATATAAGGAAGAATATACAAACACATTAAATCCGAGAGTACTTTTTTTTTAGTTCTTGTACTGGAAAATGATGTGATAAACTTGGGTTTGTATTTAAGACTGCTCATTTTGCTGCTGATCTGGATGGGTAATGGTAACATCATTTTGAAATACATTCACTTAAACTGTAGTTGCTAAATGGTAGCTTCATGGCATATTCTGAATACTTCCACAAAAGTAATGCACTACACGATGAGTGAAAAGGGCTTTTTAAATTTTTATTCTTTTATACAGATGTTGACTTTGGTGGGGTATTGCATCATTTTTTAATTATTTTTGTTTTTATTATTTTAGTTTGAGCATTGGTAATAGGGACAGAGAAGTAATCCATTGAATTCAACGCACAAAGTACAGGTATGTTTAGTCACAGACATTATGGCACATAGTTCCTCATCCCTGAATTCCCCCATATTGATTTTCCTGTTACTGACAGAGAGGCGCTTGTGAATGATGCATTGTCTAGTGAGACCTTTTAGCGGGTGATTTTGGATAGCCGCAGATCACTCACCACAACATAAATGGCGCATGTATTCGGACTTTTGTTTGACAGCAGTTTAGCGGGTTGGGTATTGCAGGAGGTTTTGGGAAAGATAGTCCGGGCCGCCGTTTGCGAAGGCCACAAATGCAAGCTCGCTTCTTTTTCACGGCTCAAATCTCCCCGTTCCAGCTTCCAGATGTTCTTGGTTCTCATTCCAGACCAGGGAACTGGCTGGTATGCTGATTGCCATGTTGATGAGGTTAACCCTAAACTCTTACAATAATAAGGGCACGGAAATAATGTCTCCTGTCCCAAAGCCCTTTGTTATATGCATTGCTGCTGGAGGGAAAACTGGTAAGTAGTGTTGCAGAAACGTCGTCTTATAGATGAAAACACAACTGTTTTATCTTGATGTGCAAAGGCATGTTCTCTTGGTGTTAAGAAGGGATGGGTCATCAATAACCAAGATGTTCATTTTCATCAGTGCATCATTGAGAGCTTCAGAATAAGCCAAATTTGTTTGTCGTGTTTTGCGAAGAACAGAAAATCACTCATTATACATGACTACTGCAGGTATTTGTTCCCTTTTAAGACCATACTGTATGCAGCCAAGGGTCATAAAATATTTTCTGACTATATTATATCAACGCCAGTCCGGTAACGTTTGGTGATTTGTCTTGTTTACATTCAGTCTTTCAAAAAACCTTTTCGGGCATGAGTCTGAGAAAACATTCCCTCTGTTGTTTTCCAACAAGAATAAAATGTATGATTTCACCATGGTATTAATTTTAAGTATAATTTAATTTTGATCATTGAAAAAACAAACCAATAAGTGCTTCAGCTGGGTTGGAATTCCTGAAAAATGAACTTTGACAATGCAACGTTAGAAAATGCAGTAAAATTACAATGGTAAAGTTTTATAGATTTCAGTAAATAAATCCCACATTAAGTAAACTCTTTGATAGCTAATGATAAAAGTGCCATTCTAAGTAAATAATTGTTCTGTCTAATTTGTGAAAATTAGCTGGTTGGTTACACTTTCCTTTTAAAATCCAGCCTGTCACACGATCACTGAAATAAATAGCTTTCTCTCTAGCATATGTCTGAAAATGCAATTAAAATACCAGATCTGAGTAAATTTAACAACCGTTTATTTGTGGTCTTCTGATGTCTTTAGTTTTGTTTAATGGACGTTTAGCATGAGAGGTGACAATGAGACACTTTTATAGAACTCTGCAGCATTCCGTGAAGCCGGTCTGTCAAAGCCTAACCTTTCCACCTTCTCTGCTGCACTGCACACTTTAAATATTAATCGGAATATCAGCATTTACCATATTACCAACTCCCACAGTTCTCCCTATTCCCTTAATTTCTGCCAGACCGTACTACCATATTATGAGTAGCAAAAGAAGCAACTTAAGTGTTGTTTTTTTTTTTTTTAGACAGCAGCACATTTTCCGTAGGCCGAATACACTATGGCTTCTTTCCTGGGTCTTGAAATGCAAATAAAAGTGTGTTCCTTGAACGTCATGTCAAATAAAGACAGACATGACGTATAATACAAAGCCACATGTATATGGCGGGGGCTGTTCAGCCCTCTTGGCCTAAAGTTTAGCCTGGCCTGTCTGTCTATGGAGCTCAGGTTGCCCAGTGTTTTATTTGGAGCCCGTATGTGAGAAAGAGCTACGCTTACTGCACATCAGTCTTCAGCCCTAATCCGGCGTCTTATCACCAGGTTCACTGAAGTCTGAATTAATATATTCATGTCACGACTGAGTCATGCTAGACATTACATTGCCATTGCTTTATTCTAAGCAGTGAGAATAAGTATATATGTGCATGTGTGCATGGTGGTGATTGGAGTGAGGATTTAAATGTGTTTAATGATGATCTGAAATGGCCACACATCTGATTTTTGACAACAGCGGCTGAGCATGTTAAGATGTTAATCTACTATCCCTTCCTTTACAGCACCGGGAAAAAGCAACTTTAATGAAAGAATGTTGTTTTGTTGTCTCTGAAAGAAATATAACATTGTAAAGCTATACGACTTGTGCTTAGCAACATAATATAATGTTAAATAATCAGTTTTTCAACAATCAGTTGTTTTTCAAGCACAAGAAAACGCAATTGTCATTTTTATTCACACCCCTACAGTCAGTATTTTGTGTGCTTTCCTTTGACGTTTATGACATTAGCCATTAGCCATGTTTCCTGTAGTTTTTATGACTTTCAAACACTTCTGAATAGTAGATTTTAGACCCCTCTTCCTGGTAGAGTTACTCCTTATTTCTTCCTTTTCTGTGAGCTGCTTTGGGTTTTGGAGTTTTACGAAGTAGAGGTGTTAATCTGGCTAGATTGTGGATTTAAAGCATTAAAGAGATTTTGTTTGGTATATCCTACTGGTTTAGTGCAGACAAATATTAGCTTCCACATGATTTGAAATATTTGTTTGAATAACTGTGGGCTACATTTAATGTTTAATATATTTTTCCTGACCACCTAGTTGCCATTACAAGCAAAAAAATAACTCAATAACTCATGAACATGGGAAATAGGCTTTCAGACCTATCTGAAATCGATCCATAATTTAAATGTAACCAATTTCAATGCTTCTGAAATAGGTGAAAATTGTGTTACCGAGTGGGCTAATGCATATTTCTCAAGAAGAAGGACGGTTGTGGTTTCAGGTTGGGCAGCGGCTCTTATTGGAGATGATTGGTTCAGGTTGTGAAAGTGAGCAGCGCTGGCTCTGGTGGAGAGTGGAAGTGGGTGTTGATAATCAGACCCATGCAGGCCTCCTCCTGATGGCAACACAGGTTTCTGGACCTAATGTGAATTTCCAGAAGGTTCTGTTACTTCTAGGCAATGGAAACGTGATGCAACACCACATTCACAGGGTTTTATTTTAAAATATTTACAGTTTTATATTTAAGGTTTGAATACATTTAAATGTATTTTTGGAAATACACAAGTACTGTTACTTTATAGTAATATAAAGTCTAGTGGTATTAATATAGTACTATTAAAATGTTGAACTTTCATTTTTGAGTAAATAACCATTACATTTTTTTCTGTTAAGTCATATTCTTTGTACAAATTTTTCAGGGAATGAATATGTTTGGAGTCCACTGTATGTATTCTGAGAGACGTTATAACAGGACAAACGATTCTGGCTCCAACCTTGCAGTACAATACAATATAGAGCAATTTATTTAAAATGGACTGTATATAATAATGGAGCACTTATGACATGTTCGTTTTCGAACCCATATTTAGTTGAAAAGAGATGAAGTTCCAGGGGGTCTAGTTTTTAGTGAATGGGCTCAGTATCTTGTATTTCCCAATGCTGCTAGCGGTGCAGCAGCGTTGCAAGGACATTTAATTCTGCCGGGAAGTCCCATTCCTCTGAGTGTGAAGTGCTTCTCATCGCTTACTGTACAGACCTGTCAGCAGGCAAATGCAGAGCACCTAACTGCTGCTCTGTTGGGTTCACAATGGGCGAATAGAGAGACCAGCCCTTCATATTAGTCTGTGCCAGGAGAGTCTCATATACAGGCTACACATGTCTCAGTCCCGACCGCATTGCAGCCCATACCTCTGCGTTTCCAGGCGGTGTGCTTGCACGACGCAGTGTGGATGATCCCTCTGCCCGTGTGTGTGGTGCACTCTCCATTCCCCATCACACCGGAAGAGTACCATGATACCATGAGCCGTCACTGGACGTAGCAGTGAGGGAGCCTGCATTAGGCCAGCCTCTGTTGGAATGTATGGGCCCAGGTGCGATATATTGCCTGGTCACTCAGCACCGTGCTAGCAAGTGTACGGTTGATCCCCAACTCCTATATCCTGGAGCTGCCGTCTGACTGTACAGGAGCTGATGTGGCCACGGAGAAGCCCATGTGTGTTTGCCTCTGAGATATATGGATCCCCAACATTCTCCCATTGCAAATACCAATCTAGCATTGTGGTGATGACATATGGCTGGCCTGGTCACAGCTGGGCAAGTGTTAAACCCACCCAAATGTACTGCAGGCATGATGTTCATTGGCTGTGGCACACCAAAGTGACCCTGTATACATTTCCTCAGCATCAAACTGCTATGACTGTGATAGTTACGGAATACATCAGTCACACTTTATTGCAAGCTTCTGTTTGTGTTGTTACACTACATTTAATAAACATATAATTATGTATTAGTTAAATATGACTTTATATGTGTATTACTTATTAATAGTTAATAAACAGTATGGGAGTAGTAAATGAGTAATGTCAACTAAAACAACATTTGTCTAAAAACCTTTCCACTTTAGATATTGCTAAACATGGTTTTGTCTGGGGGTATAGTGTATTTAACTGTAAATGTCAATTTTAGAAATTAACATTAATTCAAAACCAAAAATCAAAGCATATGACAACTACATTTTGAAATCACTTAACACACACTGCATAGGTGAAGTTTTATTACCAATTTAATACCTGCTCATTTGCTTTGTATTTATCAACTGTGTTTGACCACTGTAAATATTCCATTAAAATAAAACTTTTTACATAAAATTAAAACAAATTAAAACAAGACTTTCTTCCAATTGAAACTAGAGATGGAAGCCAATGATTGAGATCTGTTTGATCATGACAGATCTGTGATCTCCATACAAATTGACCAATGGCAGTAAAGTTTATTTTATACATCTTTATACATCATTTTTGTACATCTGTTTAAACAGCTAGGGATGTCAATGAATTTGGAAATGTATGACTTAGACTATAATTTTTAAAGAGATGTAAAGAATGAATAAATAAAATACAAAAATGTATTGGCTAGCAGAATACATAATATTATAAATTGTATCCAATATATCTTATCCAATAAAACATTTGGCAAGCAGACAACTCTGCAACATCATATAGTTTTATGTATTTTTATTTGCATCCTGCCCTAACTACATCCAGATTATTCTCTGTGAAATAAAATAATTATGTCATACTGGAACTAGCCACCAGTTCATATCAGTCAGGTATTATTAAAAGGTCAAATGCATATTAACCACATTTACTTCAGTTTCATAATTTTTGCTGTGAAAAGAGAAAAATAACTTCTTTCTTTATCTTGGGTCAGCTGAACTTTATGTCTAAAGGTCAGACTGCACTTTGCTACTCACCTGAGATTCCAGTGCAAATCTGTTCCTGGCATTTCTGAAATATATCATAGCACCACCCATACAGACTATAACAGGTCACAGTGAAACTTATTCAGGGATTCATGGTTTTAAAAACTCAATTTTATAGGTGTTCATGTTTTAATAAGTGGGTAAGGCAATAATCAAATGGATGCTTTAAGGGAAGTTCAGTTTCCTAACAGATACAAAGACAGAAGGGAGTATCTTTGTATAACAAATAACCAAAGAAACTTTAAAGGCTTGCCATGTATCATGTCTGACAGCCCTGAGTCACGTTGGAAGGTGGGTGAAATGCTACATTGTAGGTAGCTTCGCACTGCTGGAAATGTGTTCAGCATATTTAGCCAAAGGGAGAGGGGGCCTGTTTGAATCGCACATCTGTGGAGCTCTGTATGTACACACACAGGGCAAACGCAACATGTGACTCATTAGCGCAAAGCCGGAGCTCAGATGCATTTGTGCCGGTAATAACGCCTTAATCCTACTTGGCCAGCGCACCCCGTTCGCCTGGAGTTAACAACTCTCCGACACCTAACGCAGAGGTCTTCCCCTCCCGCTCCGCGCGAATTCCCCGCGGCTCCATTGTGAGGATAAATATGTACGTAGCCTTTCGCGCTTTTAACTGCGCATCACTTACCACTCCGGCGGAATTAGCCGTGCGTTCGCCGCGGCGAGGGAGAGGCGCGCAAGCGAAGCGTGGCCCTACCGAAAGCGAACGTCCCGCAGGAGCGGGGAGCGTTTGTCTGTATCTGGCACGCAGATGGCTTTACCGCGGAGCCTGTGAATCCTCTTCGCTGATAGAAATCCCAGTTGTTGCTGTGGACACTTTCGGGCGGGGGGTCGGATGGGAGAATCGGTTTACTTTGGAAAGCAGCTGTTGGACAAAAGTGTTTCTTTGGGACCCGACGAACTTTGGAACTATTTAAATGCATGCGTAATGGTAGATGATGCATTTTCTCCGCCGCTATGAATACAAGCACCCACCAGCAAAGAAAATATTAAAATTTGAAAGAAAAATAACGGGATAGGCAGTTTAAATTTCCCCTTTTTTATAAACTCATTTCTACACCTGCTTCAAAGGTATCAAAATAGCATGTGCTGCAAGACTGAATGGAGAAGGGGGTAGACTTACGGTGAAGAAACGCTGCCAACAACATCAAGATCCTTTCAGCAGAATCAACCTGGGGCTCACAATCACTTTCTGTCCCATAATTCTCTGAAAGGGTGAGTGAGAAGAAATGTTCCATGAGTTCAAAGTGCTGATTAACCTCCCCCACCTTTCTGTTAGATGAGTGTACAATTTGGCTGCGTGGTCACCTCATGAAAAGATGAATAATTAGGCTTTATTCACTGGGGGCAGGAGTTAACTGTGAGAACTCCTGTGACTTTCAATCCCCAACACACACTCTATCCTTGTCTCTCTCTCTCTCACACACACACAAAGACACACTTTCTCTCTCTTTCCTTGTCTCTCTCTCTCTCTCTCTCTCTCTCTCTCTCTCTCTCTCTCACACGCACACACTCACACTCTCTGTCTCTGTCTCTCACACACATACACACATACTTAGACACACTCAAACACAGCGGGCTTTGGTCACTTGCTGTGAAGTGGCATTGGCACTGAAGCCGAATTCCCCCAAACTGACTTCGTTTCCTGTGTTCTGCACCGGCCGTTTTGTGCTGCGCTCGGAGTGTGGGACGATTCCCAGAAGGCTGTGGGAAACGGCAGGGCTGGGTGTCTGTAGCACAGACCAGTCCTCATGGCACCTTGCTCTGAATGGGAGCCACTGTCATTATAGCCACTACTCGAAGGTGGAAATTCAGGGTTTTACCAGGTGACCGAGTGACCAAGGTGATGATGGCACACTGTGTGTGGGGGAGGGGGGTGGCGGGGTGTTCAGGAAGAATTATACAATATGTCACTGATATGGAATGGGACGGAACTGATGTGTAAGGGAAATGCTTCGTTAAAATTACAATTATGAAACTGGCCTAAATCTCTGCACACTGCTTGAAACGGTTTTCCATCACTCTCTCCGGGTTAAAATGTACGATAACTGTGGCCATGGGTAATGCAGTGATGTAACCAACCCACGCAGGAATGGGCCGTTTATATTTTTAATCAGCCGCGGTGAAACCTAAAACAGCCTTTTAAACAATTTAATAAATTGCAAACTATCGGCACCAGCTCAGGTGCAGGAGGGCGGTTGTCAAAGCTCTGAAAGCCTGATAGCCAGATCGCATAGCCAGAGGTGTGCATTACAGGACCGGCAGTGTGTGATAACACCACACTTCAGTGCAATTGTCGTCATTTTGTTCTTCCTGTTGCATATAAACTGTAAGGAAGGTGTTTATAAATACTTTGTTGCCAGTAGGGAGAGTTACCTGTGCCGAACCCTCTGT